>MJUU01051306.1:0-18223 GCA_002080025.1 Modiolus philippinarum | reverse complement strand
GATTTGAGACTAGAAGTGGAATTTCTCAAAACTAAATGGAATATGTTATTCAAAGATTTTTTTCTCAGAAGCTACCCATCCAGTTATAACCAAACTAAGTCACAATGGTCATTAGATGGTTCATTCTAAAAAAGGTATCCGGCAGGTTTGTACCTCATCCAAGATGGTCGCCAGCAGGAACATAGTTTTAACATTGGACCCTATGGAATATACATTCAAAGATCTTCTTCTCAGAAACTACTAGTCCAATTAGAACCAATCTAAGCCACAATGGTCCTTAGGTGGTCCATTCCAAAAAATGTATCTGGTAGGTCCGTACCTCATCCAAGATGGCCACCATCTGGAACATAGTTTTTACATTGGCCCTATGGATTTTAAGGGGAACCTCTGTCCAAATTTTTGAATTTTTATTTGAAAAGTGGTCTGCATGTTTTAATTTCAACACTATGTTTTACTTTAATTATAAGGGGAACCCCTGCCCAAATTTTTCTTTGAATGGTGTTCTGTTATGGGTTGAAATGGATGGTGGATCTTTCGGTTGCCATGGAACCAAACAAGAATACTGTAATTTTAGAAAAAAAAGTATTCTGCTAAATTTTATTTTTCGTTTTTCCTATTGGAAATGCCTTTTATCTATGTCAGCCATGGTCCAGGTGAGCGATACAGGCTCTTGAGAGCCTCTTGTTTACTTTCATTTTCAAGAATGTGACTTTTTTGTTTCATTTTTCTCAGCAATTGTACATGGCAGCCACTTGATATTTGGTGCTTCAGTATGGAGTCCTATACTTTAATTGCCTCCCGTTTTGGTCATATCGAATCACCACTTCCTGATTACCAACTTTGTGCTTTTTAATTGTAAAATTCCAAATTCTGACTTTTTCGTCGCATTTTTCTAAGAAACTGCTCATGACATCTACTTGATAATTGGCATGGGGCTTCTGTTTAGGCCATTGAAAAAAAATGTTTGTTTCTAAAGCCTTTTTATTTTAAATTTAATGCGGGAGGGTGGTTTTTATTTTTTATTTTTATTTTATTGTTTCTTGGTTGTCACTGAAATCTAATTTAGATCTCACTTTTATGACATATTTTTGATATATCTGAGTTTAATTACTGTATATACTCGATTATAAGTCGGAAATTTGGGAGATAAAATTCATTTCCAGAGAAGGGATCCGACTTCAGTAACCGAGAACAAAGGAGGAAAGTTTCAACGTAAAATGTCCTGGAGACACATACAGTGATGACCAAATACAGTTTGCCGGTATTCAACAATTATCTGGGTGCATCGAGACATTATTTATTACCTTTAATAAAAGGAAAAAGAATTTTTGAGTTGTTTTCTTACTAAATGCACGATGTTTTCATTTCAACTTCATGGAGGTACTTTTTGTGTATTTACGTTTCACTATTTGTGTACTATGTTGATTTCACTAATTACCGAATAACGACAATAACTAACACCTTTCTCCCAGGAGTGTCATATCGTATCTTAAATGGAAATTTCCTGTCCTGTTTATTCTTTCTTAACATTAAATCCATATAATAGACATATTAATTTCTATTTTAATTCTAAATAAAGACTGGCTATAAAAAAATTTAATATTGGAAACACGTACTTTTGAATCATGTTTTTGGGTTTCTGGTCGTACCATAGAAGTAAACAAAGTTCAGTTATCCCCCTCTAATACGATGTTTTGACCAGAAAAATGAAGAAAGCTGCTTTTAGCACATATAAAATGCTTCACACGCAGCATTTATCTCATAAAGAAAATATTCTTTATTCCAATGTACGCAATTTAATAAATTATAGCGATTTCATGCTGAAGTTTTGGGACACAACTTGACCACGATCTCCGACTGACTTATAATCGTGATCAACGCTAAATACAAAGTTTTGTTCCCTAAAAGATCTTTAATAGAACCGACTTATAATCGAATATATATGGCACAAAGATATTGGAACAAACACTTAAGGTTTTGGTAAGATTTTGAGCTTTAAGTTACAGTTGCAAAAAAATGGTGAAAATTGAAAAAAAAAGTTTTGATGCGGCACCATTTTGCAGACGCGGGCGGGGCTTGAGAAACAAACAATTTTTTTTTGAATGGCCCTAGGTTACTATACTGAATCTCCCTCTTCCAGTCATATTGCTGTTTCCAGACTTTGTGATTTTTTTACTTTCATTTCCAAGTTGAACTTTTCCGTTCCTCTTTTCTCGGCAACCACACATCCATCTGTGTAAATGCTTGTATTGTGTCCACACTTGTATTTTCCACACCTGTATTGTGTCCATACACACTTACTTTTGCACTTACCATATTGATTCAGGGTTCAATGAGCGGGGGTATAACTGGCTGCCATTGGGCGACAGCTCTTGTTACCGATAAAAAAATATAATAGAAGTTATGCTTTTGATACAAGAAATATTGACTCCAATAATGGACTTGCCCACAAAGGGCTCGTCCATTATTGTTCACCAATATTTCTTGTATCAAAAACAAAACTTCCATTATTCTATATTTAATTGATAGGAATAGGAATATTAATACCCACAAGGCCTGGCTTAAAGGGGTCATTACAAACGCAGAAGTAAATGTATCTATACAAAACTTATAAAAGTAACTGTAGCGTGTCTTTTGAATAGTGTAGAACGCAATCGTCAAAATTTTATACATTTTTTGTATTTACTTTCGAACTTTGCTAAAAACCTACAAAACTGACCATCATGTTGACAAGCTTTGGACAAGAGTTAAACAGAGCCTAAACATATTTCCACATATTATGTGTTTCATAATTTTAGAAAAGTAGTAACAACAAGAAAAAGCTTGATAGTACATTGTTGCTATAAAACCTATTAGTTATAACCTCTTAGCTCATATTAGTTGTGTTTATGGTGTCAGATAAAATTAATACATGATATTTTTTTGTATTTCCTTGGAGAGTTTTCCATTGGGGATTGCAAAGTTTTAAATGTCAATGAACGTAATCTGATTTATTGTTATAGCAAATGGAATAACGAAGCGTAGACATCTAAATATATTAATAAAAAGTAAATACTTTATTTACAATGACAGATTTAGAACTTAACTTATTACTATTTTTTTATTATTATTTTTTGTATTTAACACCAGTGTGCTGTCGATAAGTTCTCTGCATTTCCACCCTCGAAGTATTTTTTTCAAACTATTTTTACTTAGCGCAGAAGTGTGAAAATATATATTTTTAATGGTAATATTGTGTAGTAATAACATGCAAGGCGGCACACAATTGCATTAATGTTGTTGTGTGGTAATAGCACACAAGACAACCAGAGGATTCTGTCAATCCTATTATGTGGATACGTCATGCAACTAATCAGAGAATTACGTCAATCCTCATGTGGGATTACGTCATGCAAGTAACCAGAGAAAAACGCCAATCCTGTTGTGTCGTTACGTTATGCAAGTAACTAGAAAATTACGTCAATCATGTTGTGGTTACGCCATGCAAATAACAATAGAATTACGTCAATCCTGTTGTATGGTAAGGTCATGCAAGTAACCCGAGAATTACGTCAATCGTTGTGTGGTAAGGTCATGTAGGTACCAGAGAATTACGTCAATCCTGTTGCGTGGTAATGTCATGCAAGTTACCAGAGAATTACGTCAATCCTGTTGTGTGGTAAGGTCATGCAAGTTACCAAAGAATTACGTCAATCCTGTTGTGTGGTTAGGTCATGCAAGTAGCCTGAGAATTATGTCAATCCTGTTGTGTGGTAAGGTCATGCAAGTTACCAGAGAATTACGTCAATCCTGTTTTTGTGATTACGTGTTGCAAGTAACCGGAGGATTACGTTAATCCTGTTGTGTTGTGATAGAGTTGTATTACATTTTTACGAAAGGATCTTATCCGAGACGAATTATTCGTAATGTGCCTATTAAGATCCTCAGTTTTATATGACTGTTTATTGTCTACTCTGAGATGTGCCATTTAAGAAAAACATGATTTTCGAATACGTTAGAAGATTTTTGAAAAAAGGTCAGAACTTTTTTTCAGTGACTTATAATGTTTACTTGAATGATACTGTCTCGTCTCCGCGGTTGATGTACGGGCTAATGCATGAAATTAAAAGTCCAACTGTTCTATTTTGTTAACTGTTTTCTCCGGTTCAATTAAATTTGACAAGATTTTTTTTCTATTCTGACATTTTCGGTATCATATGTTTGCACTTACAATGAAAGGATGTGGAGTAAATGCACAAGAGTTTTTACAAATACATGAGTAAACCAAGCAATGGAACAACGCTTTTATTGTTGTTCTTCATCTTGTACACCTTTATTTGTTTTTATAATACGATTCCAAATTTGGATCTTACTCGCAGAAAAGTGCTTAGTTGAGATTTTTTTTCGATTTGGAAAACAATGCACGTAATTACCATTATTCTGAATGTGTGAATACAGCAATTTTTGTGTTGGTCTATGATCAGTTAGTACGTACATGCTTTTTTAAGCACATGTACATAAAATATGCTATTTTGATATTGTATGTTATTTGTATATATATGTTTATATATATTGTTTTATGTACAACGCCATTGAATACATTTACATAAGTTGCCCACTTTAAAACTTTGTAAATCTAACGCCTTAGTCTAAGGTGCGCAGACACATCGGCCTGATCTGTACATGTCATTGGGTCTAATTTCTCTCATTCTGACATGTCCACTATTTTTGTTTTTATTCCGGTTGCCCAATAGTTGAGATTAAACGACCGAAAATATGGGCCATTAAGGTAGTAGACATAGGGTAGGAGGAGATAATTCCTTTTTACATAAAAATACTTGTTGTGATTGGTATGAATAAAACAAAAGATTTAATAAATTTTTCATAAATAAAAGATAAAATATCCATCTTATCATGAAAAAATTCTCTTTCAATAATATGCCTGCATTATAATTTCCAGGTTTTGAATGGTATTTTAAAAAATATTAAAATACATGAAAGTCATATATTTCACATGGGAGGTAATTCTTTCAACTTGACGTTCAGTATCAAGGAATATTATGACTTTTTATGCAGTTTTCCTACCATTGTGAAAAAATGGTACGGTGAATTTTTATAAAATTTTGACATAAGTTTTATGTATGGAGGATCTCAATTTCTGAGTTTTTGATGAAAATTGAATTAGAGAATTTTCATTTAGAAGAAATTGAATGAAGCTCTGTTTTCAGCATTGTTTTGACAATGGAATTTCTTTTGTACTGCAAATCAACACTTAATACATGCTTATGATTTTTATTGTCTTATATTTAGATCTACAAGTTTCCAAGAAGCAGTTCAGCAAATTGGGACTAATTTATGCAGTTTCTTATTAATATACAGTACAGTAGTATACGCCTCATGGTGATTTCTGAACAGAATTTAAGACCCCTAAGACAGGGGTGTTTCTATGAAATGTAGATCAAAGATCTTACGGTGAAACTTTTCAAAACTTTTTCTTGAAGTATATTATCACATAATTGTTTCATACTGCAAATTTAAAGAAAATTGAATTTGTGTACATTTTTTGAGTTACTAATACCTTAATTCTATTCCTTTCTATTGCCTTTAAATTGTGTTTGATTCGTACTATTTTTATTTTGTTTATAAATACAATTTGATGAATCTTGATTTTTTTTATTCATTTCTCATATTCATCTTTTCAGAGACATTCCTCTATTGAGACCTGTAATAATCTGTATTTCTGTCTTATTTAGTTTTGTTCAAAAGTTTAATTTTTCGCCTCCATTTTCATTACCTTTTAACTTGTCTTTTTTGTTTTATTAGTTGATATATCTGCCATCGATTCCGAATCACTGCACAGGAGATTAGCTAAAATGGCCTTTTTTCTGATTTCCATAGAAATGTATATTTGTACGAATACATCGTTAAATATTCTGACATACGTCTCCGTTAATATGTAGGAAGAGAACAATAATTCTTAGGAAGTCCTTTTTTCTAAGCTATTCTGGGACCGTAAATAATGTTAAATAATAGGATTATTGTATGCGTGCCTAGCAATAATATATCTTCGTTATTTAGCAGAGAGATGTTGGTAAATTAAACAATAAATTCATAAGTAATGCTCAAGACGGAAATAAAATCTTCAATTACAATAATAAAAAAGCAAAGAAGATTTGACAGTTATCTGACAAGTAACATATTATATAATATAAATCCGGAACTTATGCTCTGGTATGATACTTGTATGATGTTAAGGATAAAAGAGAAAAGATATATTGTAGCTTAACTTACTTTTTAATTTAATTTGGTCATAATCATAAAATCAACCACAAACATGCCTAACAAACCGTTCGCAGGTGTCCATCAAAATATTCTAAAGTTTTAATTTACCACCGCATCAAAATTAAGAGTTCCTTTAGTAAGGATTCTGATCTCAATCTTGTCTTACAGATGTATGACCCATTCTCTTGTAAACAATGAAAGAATAGAATAAGTTTACTTTAGATACCTTTCTGGTGCATGAACATTTGCCTCTTGGGTCTCAGAAATACAACAAATTTAAGTTCTTCGTATGAATGGGTATATCGTTTATGGGTTTAATTAATGCTTGCAATTGTGTTTTTCCTGGTCCACGCAGAACTGGAGACATCCTGTTTTATTACATTTCCTTTGTTAAGCGATTTATTTTCATAGAAAAAACAAAAAAAAATCTTTTATTTTCAATTAAATTCAAATCCAGTTTTTGTCTCGCCAGCGACGAAAGTCGCTGAAAGCGAGACATAGGTATTACTTTCCGGCGGCGGCTACGGCGGCGTTGTAAACTTTTTCTAAAACCTTAATAACTTTTTAACTGTAATGGAAGCACAGATCATCTTTGGTCCACAGATGCCCCAGGTTACGAGCTTTCCAGCATCACATGTTTCAGATGACCTTGACTTTGCCTTCATGGTTCAATGACTCCATGAAAATTGCGACATAGTTTCACATTCAAGTCCTTTTCTCTGTATTTGTAATGCATAGATCCACTATATTTAGTGTATTGATGCATCTTAGTGGATACATGCCAGTCTGCCGCTTGTCAAGTGACATTGACCTCATTTGCACGGTTCAGTGACTTTGTAAATATTGCGACATAGTTTTACATTCAAGTCAATTTCTTAGCCATCGTAATGAGTAGAGATACCATATTTGGTGTTATGCTTCATTTTAATGAGTACATGCCATTCTGACACCTGTCATGTTATCTTGACCTCAATTTCATGGTTCAGTGACTTTGTTATTATTTTTACATTTATGTCCAATTCTCAGCTATTAAATATCCTAGACTCTTCATATTAGGTTTATTGTTACATACTAATGGGTAGATGCCAGTCTGACACATGTCAAGTAACCTTGACCTTCATTTCATGGTCCAGTGACTTTGTTAAATTTTCACATTGATGTCCATTTCTCAGCAATTAAAGAAGCTAGACTCTCCATATTAGGTTTATTGTTACATATTAAAGGATAAATACCAGTCTGACACCTGTCAAGCAACCTTGACCTTAATTTCATGGTCTAGTGACTTTGATAATTTTTTACATCGATGTTTATTTCTCAGTAATTAAAGAAGCTAGACTCTCCATATTAGGTTTATTGTTACATATTAAAGGATAAATACTAGTCTGACACCTGTCAAGTAACCTTGACCTTAATTTCATGGTCCAGTGACTTTGATAATTTTTTACATTGATGTCCATTTCTAAGCGATTAAAAAACCTAGACTCTCCATATTAGGTTTATTGTTACATATTAATTTGTATATGCCAGACTGAGACTTTTCAAGTAACCTTGAACTTAATTTCATGCGCCAGTGACTTTGTTAACTTTTTTTATATTTTGATGTCCAATTCTCAGCAGTTAAAGAACCTAGACTCTCCATATTCACGGGTCTAATCTGCTCGTAAAAAATGTCGGTAAATTCGCGAATACGTAAAAAAATTTTGGGTGGAAAGGAATATTCCATATAAAAATCGTTTTTATTTTGTAAATCAAGCAAACAAACAAATATAACTACGCGCATTCTACGGACAATTTGATTTTGAAACGAAGTGACCATACCAGGGTTTTCAAGTTCCATTGGTTTAAGCTTGAAGCGTGCACAAAAGTGACATTGGTCCATTTAAGACGACTACATAATTCACTTTTGTAGAAAGCTACAGCCAACGGAGGGAATAAAAATACATGCAATGCTCTTTTGTTGACCGAAAATGTGAATTAAAACAGTTTAAATGGAGTTAAAAGTCGTTATATAACAGTAAACAAATCGAATAAGCAAATATATTTGGGTGATTTCAAGAGTACGACATATTTAATGGGTGATTTCCATTCATATATTTAATCAAGATATCCAGTTAAATACATTTCGATTCTCTTTCAGGGTGGAATGGATTCAAAATAATTCAAGCCTCGCTAGAGATAGTAAAATTTTGATTTTCAAAATGCAAGCTTCAGCGAGAATGTTAAAACGAAATTTTATCATCGAGAGTGAAGCACGACGTTTCCGAATAAGAGTGATTTTCTCCAATAAAATGTCTCTAAAAACTCGAAAAATATAAAATGACGTGAATTGTCGCAACGGCAGAGAATGTGAGAACATTTTTTTATATCCACTATTATACTTAAGTGCCGTGGCTATCCGGGAAAATACTATTTTAAATTCCATTCTTCCGTCCAAAAATACAGAAATATATAAATAATTGCAATTCTTCTGGTTATTATTATTATTTTTGAAGGCCTTTCGCTGTAATATCTTCATTCTTTTTGGTCCGTTGCAACTGCTTTGAAAACTACAAGACATCATTTCATTTTTTGTGTGATATATAGATTCCACAACAGCATCGAGCGAGATTTGACTTTTTCAACTTGAGATAGATAAATTTTGTAATTTTAAATCGCAAGACTTTTACTAACTAAATAAAAATGTCATGTCTCAATGACAGTCTCATTAGATACAGTTGTGTGAATGTGCTTCTTTAATGATCAGAGGACGATACTTCACACTACCATGACCATGTCCGCTTCAATCTCAAAAACAGAAGTGGTATATAGCTCTTCCTCTCTCAGATTATCAGCCCTACCACACCATTTCCTCCATATTGGATTGACCACGCCCTCTTACATGTTTACACACGCTATGTCGCGCCATTCTTTTAACAGTGTGGTTAAAGAACTTTTTGTATAAATACACCGTATACTAGGCAGTTACACCGTATACTAGGCAGTATTTCTTCTAAAGGTATTCAAGGGATAAAAATTAATATAGATGTGGGATAATGAAGTCAAGGCCGCATACCTATCTATTTTCAGTAAGAATTTCTCTTAATCGGCATGTCATAGAGATCTGGAACCTTCACCATTGCACTGAACTTTCGAATTTTCAAAGTCAACATTTAAAATATATCGGCAAAGGAATAAACGAAGCAAAAAGATGGAGGCGGAAATTCTTAAAAAATCCAAAAATGAAATATTCGACGAAACGGGTAGTCTTTGAGTTTTAGCTTGAAAAAGAATTTACAAAACGCTGCCACCGTTGTTATTGTCGAGGTCTTCATCAATATAAAAACAAATATCATCACCAGTCACAAAAATAATTTATTCTTAGATATGACTCTGGTTCCTATAATGACCAAAGATAGGATGTTTTATCTGTTTCGGAGGAATCTTTTTTCTTCTCAAGATCCACTTTCTTGTAGTGAATGCAATTTTTAGCGAACTCTAAAATGTTTGTAGTTGTATGGACTGACTACTGTTGTTGATCATAAGACCTTTGATATGCAACTTGATCAATAAACTAAACTGCTCATGAGACCTATGTTATGTTTCAAAGTCCAATGATGTGCCTCTGAAACCTTTGATATTGGATACTGCTTTCAACACCTATGATATGCTACTTATATTTATTATATGCCCATACAACATATGGTATGCTATGAATGATTTGCTTGATTTTTAATTTTTGCCTAATGAGCGACAAGTAAATTGTAGTCGTTTTTTCTCTTTTTCTTACTATTTGTCCGTAAATAAGATCACCATGAAATTGACTCCAAAATGCCTAACTTTCCCTCAAAACATTCTAGATAAGTTTTGTTGCTATGCCTATGATTATTGTTTTTACTCCAGATGTTTGATGGTTGTCATATGATGCTATTGATGTTGCAATGTTTCAATCTTGCAAACCCCGGTGAAATCTAGTAAAAAATTTTGACATTTTTTTCAGGCACCAATAAGATTAGACTCCAAAAACTTTTTCAAGCGATAAGACAATGCTTACTTTCTGAAGCATTTTGTTGTGCACCTTCATTTATTTTTCTAAACCTTCTGTGTGCTTTTCTTTTGCTATGTTTCGCTTTTTACATTTAAAAATGATTAATTTGATTTTCTTGAGGTTTGGTATTTACCATCAGAAACTTACTTACTCCTGGCGATCACCCACAAAAATATGCTTATATTGTAATATTTGCTAAAATACCAAATTTAAGCCTATTTTCATAGTTGCAGTTCTAAAAACATCATTTAGAGCTTCTAAAATAAAGCGAAGAACACTGAAATAAGGTTTTTATTTCATAAACAAGACTGACTGCTTAAATATTTTCTTACGATCTGCACTTTTGTGCACGTTTCGCACAAAAATTACAAATGATTTTGAAATAAAACTTATACAGGGAAAATCGCTATTACATTTGCCATAGAATAGGCATAATCCCTTTGTAAACAATGCAATATGAACACTAATATAGTTGAAAGATTCTCACCTTGTCATTTCTGAAGTGGGTTTGTTTACATATTTTTGGTAATCACCCACAATTAAATTACTTATCTCGGGAATCACCTAAAATATTTTTCGAGCAGATTAGGCCCCGTGATATTAGGTTTATTGTTACATATTTAAGGATAAATGCCAGTCTGACACCTGTCAACTAACCTTGACCTTAATTTCATGGTCCAGTGACTTTGTTAAATTTGTACATTGATGTCCATTTCTCAGCAATTAAAAAACCTAGACTCTCCTTATTAAATTCTTGACCTTCTGTATTAGGTTTAAAATGTTTATATTCTGGCGAGACGTTTCTGTGTCTACACTTGTTATTTTCTCCTCGCATAATTGTTTTAGTTCTATGTAAATGTAGGTGAAAAAATGGGTAAAAATGAGCAAACTTTGACCTCAATTCTAGCAAAAACAAGCATGGTGACCCATACTTTTTATTACAGATTTCGGGTTGGTAGGATTGGTTCTTCAATTGAGCCAAGTAGTAAGAAAATCTCATGGATATGTATGGTGGCCAGATGCGGCCATTTCGCGTTTTCGTGTTTTCTACTTTCACTTTCCACAGAGCGAAAACGCGAAATCGAGAAGGCGAAAACGCGAAAGCGAAAACGCGAAATCGAGAAGGCGAAAACGCGAAAGCGAAATCACGAAAACGCGAAATGAATTTCACTTCATGTTTTCGCGTTTTCGCTTCCGCGTTTTCGTCTTTGCGATTTCGGGTTTTCGCGTTTTCACGATTTCGCGATTTCGCGTTTTCGTCTCGGAAGTAAAGATCTAACGCATGCGTCATTTGAAACAATAATGTGGCCATCTCAAACTTCAATTGAAAAACAGTATGTGTTATGTTGTGACCAAATTCAATGAACTCATCAACTGTATTAATTTTTGAATGGAATTTATTCGGATGTAATTACTTCTCAGACTAACTTTTGTATTTTGAATACGTTTTAAGACTTTCAGATGTTAGATTCTTTCCATACTGTATGTGTAATATAATTGGAAGTTGAAATGATATTTTATAGTAAGAATAAGTTTAAATTTGTTTGCATTCCTTAATTCGCGTCTTTTAAATTTAATATAAGGTCAACTGGGTTTGTGTGTGAACAAGATCATGTCACAATGGACAATTTCATTAGATCGTTATTGTAGGGGATTTTTTCACTGACAGATTTATCTCTCCCTTACTTCTTTTAAGGCATTTCCCCGTAAATTCATTCCTACATTGCATCCCCGGTGAAACTGTACACCGTGAAATCAGGGTAGCGACTAACTGTACGCAGGGCAGTGCAAAACAAACCAAAAATAGACATGCAGACGAAAAGTAACTTCATTATTATATGGTATTTGTATCATATTTATATGTATATTGGCAATTGTAAAGGAAAACTACACGTCTATTAACCTTTATTTGTATAAAATATGTAAGCGTATATGTTTAATAAAGTCACAATAACCAAACGAGTAAGTGTACACCAAAAAAATCAGGGTAGGACTAAGCGTACAGTTGGTAGCGACTAAGCAGTACGCAGGGTAGGACTAATCTATTATGTTTGAATCATTGACATACTCCCTACATAAAAAAAATTGTACATTTTTGCACATTGTTGAAGATATTCTCATACTGTTTGTCAATGGAGATACCGGCGTTGTTTTTATATCTCATTACGCTGTAACCAAGCTTTCTATTTGATGTATTCACTTTTTCTTTTTTTTTCACAGACGTAAAAAAAACACATCTTGACTTCTTCTGGGGATCTCTGAACCATATTGTCTAAATATAGAATGCGTCGTACAAAATTCAAAATGTGTTAATTTTTAAGACAGAATTTTCGAAAACATGCATGTATTTGATTGTGCTTTTCCCTAATTAACTGCTATTATGTTACCAGTAATCCCTTACTGATGTTGTATGAAAACAATGCTATACCTTGCAATATATTAAAAATCGAGCTTTTAAATTGCTAAAAATATATGCTTCTCTCAAAAATAGAATGCATGCTTTTCAAGTTCTTTCGTTGATGATGGAATTCATTTTTTTAAATACAGGAAATCGGACCGAAACACACTCTTTAGTATATATTTCTCTGAGCAATGAAAGGCCTGGTTTTTCCTCTCCTCGGAACGTGCCTACAACAAACAATTCTAGTACCCGAATTTCAGGGAAACCGGGAAAAACAAACTTATTATGAGATTGAAGTTCATTTATAATTTTTCCTGGCAGTCTTAAACTAAATTTTGAATGACGAAAAAAAGTTTATCTGAAGAACTGCAAATCGATATAAATATAAATAGCTCAATATTTGGCATAAAAGCTAATGATGAAAACAATCAATTCCCTTACATCTACTGGGTACCTAAACTTCATAAGATTCCATACAAACAGAGATTCATTGCCGGGTCTTCCAGATTCACCACTAAACCTCTTTCACAGCTCCTCACTACTTTGTTGACCGCAGTCAAAGACGGCCTGAAAAATTGCTGTAATAAAGCTTACTCCACAAGCGGTGTGAATCAAATGTGGATTCTTAAAAATTCAAAACCCCTGCTTGCGGGGTATGACCCCTTCTAAACGGGGCTGACCCCGAGGGAACCCCGGGATATAGAAATAGGACCCATTCCGTGGTTTTGCGGGATAAATAAATACACAACCCATCTTTCGGATGGGATGTAAACTCAGGTCCACGTGTTGGAAGAAATGCCATGCATCGTGCACGTTAAAGAACCCTTGTAGCAAGCTCTTTTTGAGTGGTGATCGGCTTCAAGGCTAAATTCCCCACCCCTTTCGATTTCACCCTACTTTTACAGTGGCAGTCAGAATTTCCCGTACCATGACCCTTTCCATACCCCAAAATGATTATTTATTAACAAACTTGTTCTCGTCTTGATATAGCTGAAATATTGCTGAGCAGACGTTAAACAAAATTCAATCAATCAATCAATTAAAAATTCAAAAGATCTCCTTGAACAGCAATCTTCAACGAGTCTTACCCATTGCAATAGCATTCAAACTTTTGACTTTTCTACACTTTATACAAGCCTGCCACACAATAAACTGAAAACAGTAATTGCAGATTTAATACATCAATGTTTCTGCACAAGAAATGGAGAACGCAGATACACCTATTTAGTTATAGGGAAAGACAAGACATAACTTGTTAAGAACCACACCGATTCAAATAAGAAGTACACTGAGACTGACGTAATTAAAATGTTAGAATTTTTTATCGACAATATTTTTGTCGAATTTGGATGTCGTGTTTTCCAACAGACAATAGGGATTCTTATGGGAACAAACTGTGCGCCGCTTTAGCTGAACTTTTCCTTTACTCGTACGAGGCCAAGTTTTTACAAGGGCTTATTCAAAGAAAACAAAAACATTTAGCCCAGTCTTTTAATTTCAGCTTCCGCTACATAGACGATGTACTTCCTCTTAATAATCCTAAATTTAAGGAGTATTTACATCAGATCTATCCAAATGAGCTTGAAATTAAAGAAACAACTGAAACACCTACTTCAGCTTCGTACCTAGATCTTTTGATGTATATTGACGAAAACGGACGTTTGAAATCTAAGCTATATGACAAACGTGATGATTTTAATTTCCCCATTGTGAACTTTCCCTTTCTTAGCAGCAATAAACCTACCTCTCCAGCCTATGGAGTGTACATTTCACAGTTGATTCGTTACTGTCGAGCATGTAGTTTGTACAGTGATTTTTTGAACAGAGCAAAAACACTGTCCCAAAAGTTGCTTAGTCAGGGTTTTGTTCAACCTTTGTTAATTTCATCCCTCAAGAAATTCTATGGCCGTCACCATAGCATCATTGAAAGATATGACGTGTCAGTATCCCAAATGAAAGTGGACATTTTCAGCTAGATTCACGTCTTCCCGGATTTGACTACCGACTTTGACATTTTCCCCGATTCAATCACTCACAGTGTGACGGGTGCTGTTAACAGAGCAGGACATGCTTACCCTTCTGGAGCACCTGATGTACTCTCAGTTTCACTGGAGTTCACACTGAGAGTGCCTTTGTTCTGAATGTTGTAATTTCTTTTCTGTGCTTTGTATCTGTCTAACGTTATTGATTTTGTGTCTAACGGCATTGTTTTCTGTGTTCTCGTTTTGGCCATGTCTTTGGACTTCGATTTTTGTGAATTTCACCCCTTTGTTTCTTCGGTATTCTACTGTCGTTGTTTCAATAGTGTTCATTAATTAGTGCCGATTCCTTCTCAGTGCATTGATATATTGATTTTTTATGTATAAAAATTAAACTGTTTCCGGAGAGAAAGCGATTAAAAAGTCAATATTAAAATGTTCACAGATAATAAATGTTGCAACTTATGTGTACCTAGAAAAGATGTTCATATCCATGACCAGCTCATATGACTGTGGCTTATGGTGTGTTGTCCACTGATACTGAAATTAGTCTAAGTAAACAAAACACCTCATAGCAATTGCATATAAACATTTAGGTTCCATTCAGGGTGAACATACTTTTTGTTGGGCATAATACGCGTATTTGTTTGTAAACTTAGTCATACCCTGCGTACAATTAAAATCCTACCCTGCGTACAGTTCGGCTTTTACACAGTAACCTCGGTATTTTGTTATTAGTTAGTCGCTACCTACTATACGCTTAGTTATACCCTGATGAAATTGCGTACAGTAAAACTTTTGCTAATTATATAGTTATAAGCGATCAAAACAATTTTTTTCGTCTGCATGCCTATTTTTGGTTTGTTTTGCACTACCCTGCGTACAGTTAGTCGCTACCCTGATTGCACGGTGTACAGTTTCACCGGGGGTGCATTTATAAAAGTGTCGAATTTGAGTACGTTAGAACCGAGTTGTCAATCAAAACGAATCAATTAGGTATAAAATATTTAACGCATTTTTTTTATTTTTGAGTCTTTCGGTTTTGTTAGTTGGGTGTAATTCTTGTAATAGAACAGTATAAATAGGAAAGAAATTAACGTTTTATGTCTAATTACGAAAGAAAAATAAACAGAAAATCTTTTATTATGTTTAGAAAGGAGGAAAAGTGAAGATTTGTGATGTATGAAAGAACGATATGTGCGAGTAAAAAATCGAACCGGTGTTGTTGGCACCTAGCTGAGAGTGAAACGATGGGCTGAAAAGGTGGGGAGGGGTCAAAGGGAGTTTCCAAAAGGGATTCCAGCCATCTAAGAAAGACAAGCCAACAAAAAGTAACAAAACTGGTTTAGATTGATCGTTAAGAGAAGGAAGCTTAATACATTTAGCATGTCTCAGTATATCTGGCATATAAAATACCATCTTTAATACAGCAAGATGGCAAAAAGTAAACCTTTACTCATACTCAAACCACAACATATAAAGACAGTAGCCCAGACCCTCTCTGTCAAGGGTCATACACTTGTGTAAGTGTTTCATTAGATTCAAGCAACCTCATGTTTAGTACATGTATTGATATGTAATAAACAGATTTAGATGGTTGATGTGTATGTAGTTTTTTGTCTATAGCATATCTCCTCGATCACTACTTTTCATGTTTGTATGTATTTTCATGTTAGTCTGTTATCTCTATAGCACTTTCACTGAGTTTAACGTTTTAGAATTATAAAGGAAAGAAACTAAATGGTACTCAGTCAGAAAAGTCATTGTGTGAAATTATCTCCCTTCTAAACATGCTAATGAGGTGGGCGTCTACTTCATCAGCCATCTTTTAGAAACACGCCGTCTGTTGATGGTTCATAGAAAGCTTGTTCCGGTAAATAAATTACAAAGGAACGATGCATTTAGTAAAACAAAAACATTTACAAAACAAAAGTTAACAATTTGTCTGCTGTTGCACGTTAAATTGTTTATAGTTGATGTTAAATGTCTTCAATGCGACCACACTTAAATTAACCTGGCGACAATAAAATATTATTAAAAGGCAAAAAATTACCGGCTGCGGACACAATTTCTGTATTAAAAGATAGGCAAAGGATTAATCTTGAAGGGAAAATATGAAATAATTGATTTCAAAGATGTATATTTCAAAGATCCAAAATGATATCCCGTAAACAAGGTATAAGTGAGGGTGGTATTTTCCATTGTGTTCATTATTTGGCGGTAAATGTAATTTATAAACACTGCCAAGGCACTCACGGGGATCAATGTACCCCATTATGATAAATTATACGAAATTAATGGGAAGATTTCGAGATATTTACTTGGAACGGTAGTCAAATGTTTACTGTTCCATTTAATCCATTAAAACAAACTATTGACAAAAAACCAAAAAACGATTACCCGAATGGGTCTCTGACTGAGTTGTAATCATGACGTATATAGGTAAATTCGATTTCATGTCTAAAAATAGAGCCAGTACTGTAGCAGAAAACACGAACTTTGGGGTTTTATTGTGGGAAATTGTGTAGAAGGGCGGAAATGAAATTTTGCACACGTATTGATCAATTCTTTATGAATCACTATGCCAATTTTGGAGAAAATCTGGAGATGTACATTTGAGCCATCCAGAATGATAGACTTCAGTCCGCTTATACCGCAATTTACACACTATCAACAAACTTTACAATCAAACGGCGAACAATTACATTATTTCTGAACCTTAATGAAATACACGATTTAAAAAATCATTAAATTTTCTAATTAGAAACAACTTTTTGGAATCTGTAACTACGGAAAACAACCTAAGTAGACCTTTTTTATTTCGTTTAATGAAGAGTTCCATTTCTTTTGTTTAAAACAAATCACTGATCGGCCTGGTACTGACGGGGTTTGAACTAATGCGGTCTCTTCTAGTTCAAAAACTAACAGGACCTTAGGTTTAATTTAAAAAACCATTAGCGGATCCAAAAAGGGTGGTGTTCCGTGCGTTGGAACCCCCATTTTGACAATCATGTATTTTTTAATGAATATCCTGATGTTTTACTAACAAGTATACCAAAAATTTTCTTTCATTTCTTAATTTGAATCCCTCTTTTTAAATTCCTTGGACGCGGATTAAGCAATGCACATCAATTTTAACTTGCTTACTATAAAATAACATTTCATCTTTTAATTATATTACACATACGGCATGGAAAGAATCTAACGTATGAAAGTCTTAAAACGTATACAAAATACAAAAGTTGGTCTGAGTAGTAATTACATCCGAATAAATTCCATTCAAAAATTAATACAATTGATGAGTTTATTGAATTTGGTCACAACATAACACATGCTGTTTTTCAATTGAGGTTTGAGATGGCCACATTATTGTTTCAAATGACGCATGCGTTAGATCTTTACTTCCGAGACGAAAACGCGAAATCGCGAACACATGAAGTGAAATTCATTTCGCGTTTTCGTGATTTCGCTTTCGCGTTTTCGCCCTCTCGATTTCGCTTTCGCGTTTTTGCCTTCTCGATTTCGCGTTTTCGCTCTGTGGAAAGTGAAAGTAGAAAA
>MJUU01051305.1:3866-18404 GCA_002080025.1 Modiolus philippinarum | reverse complement strand
CAGCTCAGTATGACTCCCAAAGCCGATCATACCTTTGGATTGCGAGTAGAAGACGGCATCATCATGATCGGGAGTCTCCCCGTCACTTTCGACGGTGACGATGTCATCGTCGACGACGAGCGCTATAGGGTTACCCCCGGCCTATGGGAGCTCATGGTCATGAAGCATCCCGAGGATTTCGAGGTGGACGATCTGAATACCTACGGTGATATCCTACGAGCATCGAATGCCATGTATCAAGGCAATTCTGCAGTCTCACAGACCCCCCAAGGCTAGCAAAAGCAAGAAGTGGAAGGATATCGTCTCGTACCACTATAAGCAAGATAAGTATGGGAGTAGGGTCCGGACCGTCTTTCTTCCCAAATGCTTCGACCAGTTGCTGGATCGCCTCGATCTTTGCGCCGCCGCCTATAAGGCTGGGAATAATGGGGTGCGCAACGAAATCGTGGCCATCCTCGACGCCATGAGGAAATCCAAGCATATCAGCAGGGAGGAGTACGAGACGCTGCATCGGAAGCTCCTGTAAATAAATTTACGATGCCTTTAGTAGTGAATCACGGATATCGCCGGAGATATGTGGTCGGTGGGCAAGGATTATTCGATACCATCGCCAGTCTGGCCGGACGAGTATTCAACTCTGCTGCTGCGAAGACGTTGGGAAGCAAGGCCGTGAGCGCCGCTTCCAATGCAGCCATCAAGGGATTGGAGAAAGGAGCGACGAAGGACGTAGACCACGTCGTTCATCGAGTGACCCGCAAGAA
The DNA here is from genome assembly GCA_002080025.1 of Modiolus philippinarum. NCBI lineage: Eukaryota > Metazoa > Mollusca > Bivalvia > Mytilida > Modiolidae > Modiolus > Modiolus philippinarum. Next base: position 17,643 of record MJUU01051305.1, on the reverse strand, counting down.
GCCCAAGAAGCCCAGAGCACCACCTACCACCAAGACCAAGAGAACCCCCCAGCAGCAGGCTTACCTCAATAATCTCATCTCGGGTGGTGGCATCGCAACCATCCATAACTTCGTCCAGCGCTATAAATAAATATACCAGTATGATATGCTTACTATCACCGAAGGACTGACTTTCGACGAAAGCGTCCAGGAGTATGAATTCTTCGAATACCATCCCATCACCGGGATGCAGCTGAATAGATCCGGCACCGAGATCCTCCTCAGCATCGAGTCGCAAGATCTTTTCCTTCATCCTTCCCAGAGCTACCTCTTGCTGGAAGAAAGGCTCCAGAAGAATGATGGGTCGGCCTTTGTCGATGCCAACCTAATCTCCCTCATCAATAATGCGATGATGTACCTCTTCAAATCCATCAGCTACAAGCTTTCCGGGTAGACGATCGAGCATTTGAACGATCCGGGGGTCGCCACCACCATGATGGGTCTACTCACGTATCCAGACGATTTCTCCAAGTCCCAGGGTCTCAACCAGCTACGGGTCAATGATACCTCCGACGCCGCCGACGTCGCCAATCTAGGATTTGCCGCACGGAAGGCCTACGTCATCGCTAAGCCCGCCAATAAGGGATCCTTCTCCTTCACCATCCCCTTGAAGCAGATCTTCGGCTTTCCCCAGGACTACGAAAAGCTGGTCTACGGATTCAAGCATGAGCTCACTCTCGTCCTCGCCTCGAATAATGACGCCATCTTCCGGGATGCTACCAATATCAACGACCCCGGTAAGATCGTCCTCAGCAATCTCTCCTGGTTCATTCCCCACGTGATGCCTTCCGACGAGCAGAAGCTGCGGCTCTATAAGACCATCGAGAGCAAGGTGAAATTAGATATCGGCTTCCGCATGAGGCAGTGCGATTCGATCGGCGTCCCCGAAAGCCGTGAATTCAACTGACGCCTTTCCACCCGAAGCAGCCGCGAAAGACCCCGATGGGTGATCGTCGCCTTCCAGACCGAAAAGAGTAACGATCAAGAAGCCAACCCCGCCATCTTCGACCATTGCCGCGTGAATGATATCTGGGTCACCTTGAATTCCCAGAGATATCCTGCCGTGGGTCATCGTGCCTCCTTCACGAATCAGAAGGTCTCTAGGCTCTATAAGGAGTCCGCCGATTTCCGCTGGAAATTCTTCAACATGGGTCACCTGGTGAGCAATCCGGGCATCACCCCCGCCGACTTCACGGATCGCCATCCCCTCTTCGTATTCGACGTCTCAAAGCAGAGTGAGCGCCTCAAGAACTCAACGATCGACGTCTATATCAAGGTCAGATTCGATCAGAACGTCGCCGCCAATACCCAAGCCTACGCTTTGGTCATCTCCGATCGCACTCCTCCAATTCGAATCCGATGGTCAGAAGATGAGCGTCGTCTTCTAAAGCTGAGCTCTGCAGTAAATAAATGGACAAAATTCATATTCAACTACTGTTTGCCATCCGACCCGCCGAAGTCTTCGCCATCCTGGTGAAAGCCAAAAACCTCCAGAAGCACTACGACGGCCTGGAAGATTGGAAGCAGAGACTGGTATCCGCTTTCTACGTCGCCACCTGTAACTAAATGGACGATTCACTTTTGCGGAAAATCGACACCAATACCGAACCCAAGCATGGGTTCTCCTTCATCGTCTCCGGGGAGCTCATCTCAGAAATCCAGAGATATGAGCATGCTTTTGAAGATCTATACCCGACTGGATAAGGTCGTCTCCTTTGCCCTTGGCGCGTGTTCCGTGGGCAGTCTATTGCTGACTAGTGGCACGATGGGGTCTGCTCTAACCGGTGTGGGTGCTGTGGCATCCATTCCCTTGGGTTCCCTCGCCTGCCTATGTGCTACGAGAAATATGGTCCTGTCCTTGATCTCGCGCCGAGTCGCCAAGAAGAAAAAGAAGCATCGAAATACCGTGCGATTAGCCAAAACCTATAGGTCCCAGCTGGCAGGTGAAGGTGGTGCTCCTGCAGTCTGCCTGAAAAATTATTACGATGAGAAGGATCAGCTTCGTCAACCTTCTGTCCTAATTAGTGAAGAATTGAATGCGCATGCGCCGTAGGGAGGGTTCTTCCAATCGCGCCTCGCTCGGCTACGCCTCGCTCCCCGCTCATTCCCGAACCATCCATATCAAAGTGCCAAGTGAACAAAAAAAATTTCCCAATCCGTTTTGGATTGGGAAATTTTGCGTCCTTACCTCGATTTTTTTTTACTTTCTCTTTTTTACTACCTCCAAGATCTTATAGATCACTCCTGTGGGCAAGTCCTTCCATGTGAAGGCTTCCTGATTCTGGTCCTTCCTCTCTTCCTGGAAGGCATCTTCGCTGATGAAATCACCCCCCCCCCATCTTGGGAGATTTCGACGAATCCATTGTGTACGAAAGTCATATTTCTTGTATTTACCCTATGCTCAATAGGAATGCCGTCCGTTTGCATTTTGCCCTCGAGTCGGGGATTTTTATGCAGGATTCTGCATGAGTGGGGCAGAATCCCCCTTTTCAAACTACTAACCTTACCGCTGGCTGTTGCTAGTGCCGGTACCAAGTCCGGCTATCCCGAGTTCTCGTTATTTATGTTTGTCTTTTGCCATTTTATTGTTTTTTTCTTGTGAAGTTCCCTGATTGACATGTGATGTGGTGTTCTGCCATTGTAAGTGTTTCCTGTTATCGTTTCCTTCATTAATCGTTGTATTGCAGATGGTTCACTCCCGGTCTCTCCAAAGACGTCATTCATTTGTAAGGATAAACTCCTTCTCTTCACCACACAGTTGATAATGCAAACATTCCGTTTAAAGAGCATTATCATATTTGACCTGAGTTAGGTCCTACTAATGACAGCTCTTGCACTTCACGTTCCAATTTCTGTAGTACTTCTCCTGGCATTCTGTTTCTTCGCCACTCAACCAATTAAGTCATTGTCAAGACTTTTTTGGAACTTGAATCGTACTTTTCCGTCAGTCTTCTGTAGGCACCATTGTTGATCTCTCAGAGATAAAGCACACTGATATCGTGTAAAAAGCCACGTTGGAACAAACAGACACGACCAGCAGGACATGATGACTGGTCCATTTCGCTTTCTATAAAGTTCTCACTGTATGTGGGTTGCATCATCACCTCAATGTCGTGGCTTTGTAGGGATAATACCGATCTTACGCTGCTTCGTTAAAGGACTCGTCTTCCAACTGCACGAAGATCGTAGGCTGGGTATGGTACGCTTTGAACAAAGGTTACTGTGGCTGTACTTCTACAAAAAGATGGATCTGAAATGCTGCTCGTACAAGTCATGTTCATCGTGCTTTCATACCTCTAGGGTGACTGTCGTACCAGTCAAGCTGCAACATTTCACTTTTCAGTCCGCCAGAGGTAGCATACGATAACTTTGACCTGGAACAACTGTTCCAACACCATCAAGTCGTCAAAACGCAAACACCCTGGAACTCTGCAGCATTCACCTGTCTATCCTTTATATAAGTACGTCTTGTCTTGGGTCTGTTCATTCTTCACAAGAGTTGCTAAGTGCACGACCAAGCAATCAGCTCCTCGGTGAACTTCTCTGAATCTATCGCTGTTCTTATGACATGCTATTCTTCGACTAGAGGCTCTCAAACGTCTGTATCCTTCACTGGAATTTGTCTGACAAAGATGTGAATGGCATCTCCAAAAAGGCCAAATGTTAAACTGTGTTCCGAGCTGGTGGCCAACTTGGACTGGATGATTATTGGTGGAGGTGACTGTACTTGACTGCTTAATCATATGTCGAGGTTCCCTTACACCTGCTATTTTCATCGCATCTCCGCTAGCGAAGGGTTACGATCCACTCCTCTCCTCTTCACCCTTGGCGGATTGAGCCACAATTTTTGAAACATCAGTTTCAAATTATCTCCCTTTGAAGTAAGAGTTTCAGTATGATTATTGTAATAATTAAAGATTATCTAATGCATCTAATAATACAAAAATTCACAATGTATTTAACTACATGGAAATAACTTTCAGAAGTAAAGAAAGATTATAAAATCGTGGAAATTTTGCAAAATAGAAAAATCACTAAACACCATATTTTAAGTTTTATTGTAACGATATATATTTAAAATCTGAATGTAAGCAACTTGATTGGCTGCAGTGATGGCTAACTGCAACCAATAAAAATCGTGGATTTGAGACTACAGAAATCCAGCTTGATCTGCCAAGGGTGAAGATGAGACTTGGCTAGCGAAAATGTTTTCATCTCTGGTCACTTGTATTCTCTCAAATCCACATTTCTGATTTCAAGTTTTTCCGGGCATGTGGATTGATGATGTACAAAATTTCCTGATTGGTCAGTTAAGGGAATTTCTCTCACGTCTGCACTCCCGCATCTTCGCTAGCCAAGGGTTACGATTCGCTCCTCTCATCTTCAGCGGATCGTAACCCTTGGCTAGCGAAGATGGCACTCCCGGTACAAAATGGACAAATGACGGAAAATATCAAAATGGAATAAATACAACAGGGAACATTTCGAATATATATAAATACATATAAATAATGTATACCAAGGTTAAAAGGAGGATGAAATGTAGGAATGAAAATGGAAATTACCATAGGGCAACAAATAGGATATAATCTGTAAAAATAGAGTGGTAAAGGGGAAATAAAATAACAGATAAAAGAGGGTTAACATGAAAAAGGTTGATAGAGAAATAAAAATAAAAGAAATCTGAAGTAAGCAAACGCATCGTGTATCATCACCGTGTATATGTACCTGGACTGGTGTTCGGTTTAAATTTCGATGAAATCTATCATTAATGTACGGTGGTACCAGTGTATAGCTACTTAGTAGCTGCAAACTGGATCCGCGTACACTGTCAACGCATATATTTGTTCCGCCTAACAGAAGTTCCCTGGGAAGAAATAGTATAAACATTGATATTATATTTCTTCTTTTGGGAACATCTTATTCCGTTAGGAACTAATACTGTAACATTTGTTCCTCTGGAAAAGATATTCTATGATATTTTATCCTTTTGGAACAAATGTTATGACGAAACTTCTGTTCCGTGACAACACTAATGGTAACTGGCATTGAAATTTTAACGGAAACCAGTCCTGGTACCTATATCCTGTGTACGGATGATACACGGTGAAACGACACTATAGAAATTTAGCAGGAAATGGGAAATAACTCTAAGAATAACATGAAAAGGGAAAAAAGAAAGAATTCTCAAACAAATTGTAAGCACTAATTTCTGAACCCCTGTATCATTTTGTAGAATTATTATACCCAGACGCGGACTCCAGGGAATTTGAAAAGGGGGTTCCAATTTAGAAGTGAAATTAAGTTTCGAAAAAAATTTGGGTATTTCTTAATGAAACATCAGGATATTCATTAAAAAATACATGATTGTCAAAAAAGGAAGGGTTCCAACCCCAGTCCCCCCTTTGGCTCCGCCAATAATACCCCCGCTTTAGCACTATTTGCTGTTAATCATGAGCTTTGTTACTGTTATCGTGGATTTAAATTTACGGTTTACTGTTTTTTTTTTTTAAATTAGAGATTGTTAGCCTATTGATGAAACCCCTCTCCCCTATTTCTCATAAATCTTTAAAGTTTTGATATCTTCAAATTACAACAAACCATGGAAATGTATCTTTAGTATTGGGCAAGTTAGGGTTTCTCTAATTTCACTGATAAACAATCAAAAAGGCGTGTCATAAATGTAATCACAGAAATTCCAAAAACGCTTATACAATAATGGCAAGAATCAGTTCGATACTTATGACTAAACCAAGATCAATTTTGGGTGTTATATTTACACGCGCATATTCTGAATCACAAACAATGTTGCAAAATTAAAGAACTTTTGAAAGTAAAGGCGTTGATTTTTAGTGTCGCATATTACATTTAATATTTCGCGAACTGTTCGTTTATATAGTTCTTGAGTTAGGGACACAATTTAGTATTTAGCTCCATATTTTTGTTTTATACATGCCATATATTATAGTCATTACTTCCCTTCGTTAGAGAGAAAGACCTACTGATTCATTGGTGGATAATGGTTCGGGAACAGAAATGCGTCTATTTTGTCTGTCTTATATTCATGAAAACTGAACCATTTATATTTTCTGCACTTTTATGGGTCCCCTAAATTTTTTCACTTTTTCGTCCGTCTGCTCGTCAACAATTATTTCCTTCAAAGATGTCCTGGCTTGTATAGGTGGGAATTATTTGTCATTTAGTTTGAAGTTTGGAAACTATAAATGGCACTGGCTACAATTATCTGGAAAACTAATCCTAAGAAAATAATTATTGTTACTTTAGACCGGAAACGACATTAACAATGGAACACCGGATGCGGACCTGATATTATGAATTTTATTGTTACCTGGCATTATTATTACACGACAAGAAATTTTTCACGGCAATGGCAAATCTATTTGATATTTATATAAACAGTATCTATCCAATCAGTACGAAAACTATGGTATTCCAGATTTTAAAGCTTACAACCGCGCCGGTTTAAGTTAAAACTTTCATTCATGCCAACTTAGATAAATCTCACTAAATACAGACACAACAACAGTAAGTAACGTCATAAATTAATCATCCCATTACTATCGGCCATCGTACATTACAGTGATATTTCCAAGGTAAAAGAAAGGTGATAAAATGTTACATTGTGTATGATATTTTGTCTGTTGTCGTCCACATTTGATGACATTGTGTTCTCTTTAACACAGAAGCTGACAAGATATACACATCACAAACTGACGACGGGGACAGATTTATTAAAGCGCATTAAGTAAACAACAAGTATCTTAAATCATGTTTTGTAAATGAACCGAGAAAATTTCAAAAATAAAGTCAAGAAAATAATTATTTTATAATTCGTGTTGCTGTGAATTGCCGTGATTTTGGATTTGTGATTTTAGAAATTCCCCTTTCCTCGTTCTTGCTTCGGTATTCGTTTGCCGATGTAATTTTTTGTTTTAATTTTTGATGCCATTTTCTGCACAACCAGTACGTGGATCTGGAGGAAGGGATTTTTAGTCCAGCACACAAAAGTTGATACATCTTAAGGACAATTATCACGAACTATCGAGGCCCGAATGTAGACATCAACCCTACCACTGGCTTTTGCCGGTACCAAGTCCGGCTATTGTTATTTATGTTTGTCTCTTGTTTTCATTATTGATTTTCTGGTGCAGTTTGCTTGTAAATTGTGGCATGTGATTGTAGTTCCTGGCCATTGTAGGTGTTTGCTGTTATACTGTTTTTGTAATCATCGTAACAAACAAGATAGCTCCATTCGTATGTGCATGTATGTGAAAAGGAACGGAAATGGGGTAAATGTCAAGGAGACAACATCCCATATCCAGGTTAAAACGACCCAAAACAAAGCATCTAGGGGTCATCGTACGGTCTTCAGCACAGTGAGGAACCTCACACCATATAGCAAGCCCTAAATGGCCCCAAAATTGTATTCTTTTAGTTTTTCCCACGTAACGATTTATCTATTAAGATCAAACTCAAACTGTATATTAACATTTCCTTATATACTAATCTTTCATTCCGTTCAATTTTCATTTTATTTCGTCAAATCTTAAACAACATTTAAATAGTTTGATATTTAATTTTACAATAGAAAAAAGAAGGGAAATGTAAATGTATTATGCACATGTATATGAATAATATCAGGTAACAATAAGGAAAGAATTTATTGTTACGTCAATTAAAACAGGTCTGCATCCGATGAAGGTTCTAAAATTATTCTTTGTTCCGGTCTCAGGTTTCATAGGATTACTTTTCCAGGTAAATCTAGGTAATCGTAGCAAGTGCCATTATAAATTGTACGATGAAAGATAGTTTCAATACTTCCTGATTTCCGATACTCTGATATTTCTGTCAGAGACTTTTTTGCTCCAATTCGACGTAATTATGTTAAAATTGGTCTAAAGCCTGGAAACGATGTATTGTATTGTGTACGCGATTTCCAAGTTTGTCGGACAACCACTTCTTGTTTTTCGATACTTTCATGTTTAACTATATATCGTATTTTCGTCAAAGATGTCTTGGTTCGTATTAGTGCGAATGATTTCAAATATGGTCTGCAGCTTGCAAACGATTAGTTGTATTGTAAGAGCTATTTTCAGACTGTTGCATTGCTATTTCCTGTTTGCAGGTACTTTAATTTGAACTTGCGTGACTACAAACTTAAATTTTCGTCGAAGATTTCTTGGCTTCTGTCAGTGGGAATGATTTGAAGATAGGAAATAATATGATAGGAAATCACAATGTCCTTCAAATAACTGTATCAAGTTTACACATTAATGTGTCAAACAATTTGAATCCAAGATATTTCAAATTTACTTTTGCCCCGCAAAATATTAATCATCGTAACATTTTCATACCAATGTTATTTCTTCCAACTTGTTGATTTATTTTTCTGCACTTCTGTTGCTTTCTTCATTTGCGCAGCGTACTCGGCAACGTATGTTGATTTGGATGTACGTACTGACGATTAGACATCCCTAGCCTTCCTTTCATTTTGTTTTACTAGTTTTATTTTATCATTAACCTGCAACTCTCTTCATAGAAAGTAAGAGAAATATAACAAAATGAATGGAGGGCTAGGGCTTAAAAAAATTGTAATACGTCTATTCTTGTGTTGTGTTGGGACTATAGTTTATCTATAATTGCTTCACATTCAAGAATTTGGAAGATTTTGCTATTTAATTATGGGTGTAAATCTCTGAAAAAATCTTATAAATGTATTTATTAATGCATCAATATCCAATAATAGATATATGTCATGTGATAATTAGGGACGACTCTTCTCATTAACGTCAGTGTGTCTGTCACACGGGTCAATTTCTCAATTAAATAGACACGACATCGTCTGGCATTTATGCAGCATATTATTTACTAACTAGACAAAAACTTAATGACCAAATCATTTATTATCCATTTTGGTAAGCAATTATACGTGATTTTATGACAATATTTTTTACTGAAGGACGCCATTGAAAATACGTCAGATTGTGGCTGAGATGTTTATATACAAATATACTAATGAAAATAGTCAATGACCATAAACAATGTTTAACGTGGACAAAACATCTCAATCGATCCAACACTTAATTCAACCAGGGATGTAGATAATCTTAGTTATACAGTTCCCTGATTCAACAATATGGACAAAAAAATAAACAAAACTAAAACCCAAAACAAAACAACAAAGTATATTTTTGATCATTTTTTTTTTACAAATTGACGTACATAGGAATTTCAAAAAAGGCCATGATGCCTACTCGCCAAATCTGTCAGATCATCAAACGAAATTTTGGTCGCAACAATATATATATATTTATCAGTATAATGAAGTTTTTACTAAATATAAGAAAACTTACGAAATAGTCAATACCAACTGACCTAAACACAACTTAATTAAGATCAATATCGCATGGGACAGACATTGGATTAAATGTTACGAACATGGGACAGACACATATTGTTATAGGGTCACCTCCAGATCCAGTACTCGAAACGGTTCCAGAAAAAAGGAAAGGGGTCCAGATGATTTTTTTTTAATTTTTGGCCAACATTGCCTAGTTTTGCACGAATACATGAACTGCTGTCCAATCCAGGCAAACCCTCTTTATAATCGGAGAAAAAATAAGTTTGATGCAAAATGTAGGCAAATAGTGACAAACAATATATATATAAAACGGAATATGAAAACACTGGACCCCATTTTTTTAAACTTTCAGAACCCAGTTTTTGGAAGGCTGGGTTGGCCGATGCAGAATTACTGGAGGATCCAGAGGGGTGTGTGTTATGTTCTGTCTAGGTGTCTTGAAGTGAATGATCCACGTGCCTATCTCCAAGAAAAAAGAATTATAAAAACTCGTGAATGACTCGGTGTGACCTTGGAACCGAAAGCGCATGGCAAAGAGTTGCAAACCATTGCACATTACAATTGAAAACAAAATAAGTGTTGCGAGGTGGTTATATAATGCAAAAATACAACAGTCAGTAGTGTAGTTAACCATGCACCTGAATTGGGCAAAGTCAAAATAAATACAAAAATAAAAATAAAAAGACATCTGAATTTAAAAGATAAAAATGGGGTAAAACAGCCCAATATTTCGACATGTAATGTCTTTTTCAAGGTAAAAAAAAAAAAAAACACGTGTAAAAGCGCTGGAAGAAATGGAGAAACTAAAAACCTATATTGGATAGGTGTGCAGCGAGCGAGCCGAGAAATTTGATAAATCTAGCCATTGAAATGTTGGGGTCGTGAAACAGAAATGGGTAGGGACAGGAAATTTAGTGAAAATGAGTATGTAAGACAAGAATTAAAAAGACAAAATGTGGAAAAATTGACCAAATATGAAGAAATTCATAATTAAAACAAATACGAAAATAAAGTGGTGTGACAAACTGATGTAAAACTATACATTACTGGTAGGAAAGTTCCTTGATGTTCAAACCTCGAGGTCTGAAAGTTCCAAGAATTCTCAAGATGGATGGATCTCAGTTCGAGCACATTACATATTATCTAATAGTGATCTTTCAGAAAACCAATTACCAAATGCCCACCTAAAAATGTTTTAGATTGGATACGACTGGTATTACTGTCCTTCGACCATTTTTGCCATTTGGCTACCAATTCTACAGATTGACAACTAAATTGTTGTTAAAAACTGTAGAATTGGTTTCACAAATTGAGAAGTTGATACTCACCTCCGGAAATAATCTTTTGTGTGTTTGTTGATTGAGCATGTTGAGTTATTTTTCAAGATTGTGCATCTCTGGCCATCGACTTAGAATTGAACTTGGGCGATATCAAGGTACTCCTCGACATTGCAGGACATGCCTCAGGTGCAACTCAGACGAGGTTGATGATGAGAAACATTTTTTATTATTGTGCAAATCGCATGCAGATATGAGAAAAGAAATGTTGAAAAATATTCTTCTCATATGTTTAAATTTCAATTCATTAAATCCTAATGATAAGATGATATGGCTACTTAACTCAGAAAATGTAGAAATATTGATGGATATTTGCAATCTCATCAAAATAAGTAAAATAGTCTTGAATATTTTACGAAAGGATATGGAGTAAATGAACATGAGACCATAACACATATGTTAACTCCAACTGCAACGTATGTTATGGAATATAATCTTTCATAATTTATTTTTGATTTATTATTATTCGGGCCAGGTCCATTGAGTGCCATGTAGCATTGTCCCTTGGTGCCCTCTGCAGATTGGTTACCAATATGCTGGCTTAGCTGCATTGGACACGAGGATGGCACTTCTGGTCCTGGAGCCCAAATTACAAGAAATTATTTCATTGTTCAGCGTTCAATGTAGTAACAATCCTAAATTACTACAACAATTGGCAAAGTGTCGGTATGTTATAAAGCATCCCGAGCAGTTAAGTCAACAGAATAAAGCTGATTTTTCTGCTTTGGACTCAAGGAGAGCATGCTGTAACTTGTAACCTGGCCTGTCAAATTGTAGCTCTATATCTATAACAGTAATAATGTTATTGTACTATGTGTATGTGTTTTGTATAGTGCCCTCACGGGTCCATTTTTATGGACAATAAAACTTCTTCGTCTTCTTCTTCATATTTACCAAAAGCATTCATAGATTAGGGAAAGTTCCTTTTTAAATTTTGCAAATTTTATGTAAGTATGCGGATTTGAATAAAAATATGAGGAAATGATATCTAATCAAATTTTGATATGCCAACCAAGATTTAACCATGCAAAACATTTTGAGGGGGGTCATGTGAAAAACAGTGTTTTATCAATTTGAGATAATTTTTTGTGCACTATAACATCTCTTGGTAAATTTACTATCTCCCATGGCAAAATTACTGATTTTGTGTTTTATACCAAAATAATACTAAAATGAATTATAGTATCACTAAAAGTACATAAAATGACCATAAATAAATAATGTTAAACTGATTATACATTTTAAAACAAAAACAAAAACAAAAAAAAAAAATCATAATTTTCAAATTTGTTTGAAATAAACAAACATGAATTCCCCTCTGCATTACTTATACATATATATATATATAAAACAATTTATAACAGCTCACACTGTATCAAACGACATCTCCTAACTGTTGCTGAGGTAAATATGAATTGTTAATTTTTATGCCAATTCCACAGATCATTTGATAAACTGTAGACTTTGTAGCTAAATGGCCAACACAATTGGTGTAAGGCTACACTTGAAGGACTATAATTTGACCTTGAAGACAAATTTTCTTTTCAGGGTCACTAATCATGATGCATAAATGATATGTTCCTATACAAATACCCAAAAGCCTACACCAAAAGAAAACTAGATATTGTCGGAAACGACAGCTATCCCCGCACTCCCTGTTTGACACAGAAAACAGTTCTTATACACCCTGGGCATAATTTTTTTTAATTATTTTTTAAATCTATCTATTGATAGTCATTATTGTTACTAAAAGAATTCTAGGATATATGGTTGCTAAGTAGAATTCCAAAAAATAAGTGGTCTTTGAGACTTTCAGGAAATTTACCAAGATTGGAATCAATATTTTTGAAATCTAGTTGATGAAAATGTTTTTCCTAAACTAAACAAACACTTTAAGTATGACTGTTAGGTAGAATTCCAAAAAAATAAGTGGTCTTTGAGACTTTCAGGAAATTTACCAAAATTGGAATCAAATATTTTTGAGACTTTAAGGAAATTTACCAAAATTGGAATCAAATATTTTTGAAATCCCATTTATGAAAATGTTCGTCCTAAACTACACAAACATTTTAAGTATGGTTGCTAGGTAGAATTCCCAAAAATAAGTGGTCTTTGAGAATTTCGGGAAATTTACCAAAATTGGAACCGCCTTTCAGAATCCTAAGTTTTCCGAATTTTGTTTTTTACCAAACACTTGTCAGAATATAAGATAATATGCCAAAATTAAAAAAAATATATGTGTCTTTGACATTTTCAGGAAATTTACCAAAGTTGGAACCGGAACCAAAATTTCAAAAGCTTATTGCAAATCTATAGACTATATGCAACAATTCTGCATAAAGATTTGATCCCTAAATCCAATAAAGGGCTACGCCGAGCGCAGCATGATACGACCGCAGCATGTCGACAATTGAAATTTGAACAAGTGTATTTTAAAGTGAATGTGGACACAGTAAAGAGCTTAATATCATTATTAGCTGGACACAAAGTAGGCCTGGAGAACATAAACAAATTTGCCCTTTTAATCCCATAAAGGTATGAAAAACTGAAAGAGTTACACAAAAATTACTGAAAGCTTACATCAAAGAGGAATCAGAAGTAAAAAAAAATCCCATTAAAATCCTATAAAATAAAGATTTAAGATATTTTGAAAAATAGCAATTTTGGTACCTTTGACCCCTTATAGCTCCTAAACGCTAAGAGATACGCTAAATCTATTGGCATACTACTGAAAGCTAACAACAAGAGGAATCCAAAGAAAAAAATCCCATCGAAATCCGATGGAAAATAAATATTTTACTTATTTTGAAAATTAGCAATTTTGGCCCCTTTGACCCCTTATAGCTCGGAAACGGTAAGAAATATACCAAATTTGTTAGCATACTACTGAATGCTTACAATAAAAGGAATTCAAAGAAAAAAATCCCATCGAAATCCGATAAAAAATAAAAATTTTAAGTAATCTCTACATTTGCAATTTTTGCCCCCTTTGGAACCTAATTACTCGGAAGGGAAAAAA
>MJUU01051304.1:0-11575 GCA_002080025.1 Modiolus philippinarum | reverse complement strand
AAAATATTTTAACAATATATGCAGTTTCTTCAAAGATATGGTTTATTATACCTCCCGCAGTCGAAATAGCCCTGTCCATCTGTGTGTCCGTCTGTTCACGCTTCTTGTAAGCGTATATAAATATGTGCATAAAGGGATATTACTATTGTTCGAAACCAGGAATGGGAGATAATTCGACTTTGACTTTTCATTCATTCACATCTGCACAGAATACCTCTAACTCCTCTGAAAATCACTAGAAGAATTTTGATAATGCTTGACACATACGAAGGACATTGTTCACCCTTGTAACCCCAAATCCCTTGCAGGATTTTGATGAAATGTTACACAAAAGAAGGGCACTATATGGAGATAGGCATGAAGAAAATTACTGTTCAGGAACCAGTAATTCACTGATTCCATCTGCACAGATTACCTCTTAGCGAAGCTAAGGATTTCTATGAATCTTTACACAAAAGAAGGACATTATATAGAGATGTGCATGAAGATATATAATTATTGTCAGAAATCAGGCAGGAGAGATAATTAGAATTGAAATTTCCATTGACCCCATCTACACAGATTAACCCTATCAAACCACTTTAAGGATTGTGATAAACTTTACAAAAGGAAGAACGCCATATGGAGATGTGCATATATAACGCAATGTTATTGCTACGGTCAACCAAGTGGCAAAAGTTTAACTGAACAGAAGTCAAAGTTTACACCCCAAGCTTACATTTAAAAACGGATCTGCGGTCGTTAAAAAACACATTGTATACAATTGCAACCTTTTTTGTTTGATATGCATATACTGTGTAGTCTTTTTAAGGTAATAGAATGTAGGCGTGGGTTGTAAATCTTGACTTGGATTCAGTGAAAGTTTTGCCACTTGGTTGATCTCTGCAATATTGTCCGAGATCAGGAAGAGGAGATACTTTGACCTTGACTTCTACACAGATTATTCCCTATCCAACTCTTGAAGGATTTTGATGAAACTTTACACAAAGGAATGATACTATGTGTAGCAACAGCATAAGAATACCGAAGGAACAAATGAAGTGATGTCCACAAAAATCAAAGTCCAAAGACATGACAAAAAACTGTAACGGAGAACTACACAGACAAAACAAGGACGTGAGGCAGCCACCATGCACGGAAATAAAAAGACGACATTAAGAACTAAGGCATTCATAGTGGGAACTCCCATGAAAACAGGGAGTTACACAAGGTTCTCCGGAAGGGTAAGCGTGTCCTGCCTCGCTAACGACACTCGTTTCACTAATAGTGAAGCAGACATTGTTTTGAAAGATCTGTTTGGTGTTAAGTATTATTTTCTAACCCTTAGAGAAAACCAATTTAAATCCATGGCACATGTTACCTCTCTAACCCTCTAACAGGAAAATTTCTATAATAGTATTTAAATATTCACAAGAACATATCGGTATAACAAACATCACTGACGAAGACGAAACTAAAATTCTATAATACCGGCGTATGATATACAAGACAACACGAAAAACTAAATAAAACCCGGGAGTGACATCGAGTTCTCTGGATTGGTAAGCAGGTCCTACTCCGCTATCGACACCCGTCACAATATCAGTGAGTCATTCCAGGGTTATGTCAAATCGGTGAAGATGTGCATTAATTAGGTAACACCGTTTAAAGTGTAACTTTATTCATTTATTTTACTTGGAAAGTATTTCAAAAGTATAATTCAAAGAATAAAGCTGCATCTTAGCTCACCTGTTCTACAAGGCCAAGTGAGCCATTGCAATCACTTGGTACCCGTCGGTTTCCGTCCGTTGTAAACTTTTTAAAAAAACATCTAAATCAACTGGAAAAATTTCACCTAAGCTTGGCCCGAATCATCAAAGGTTACTAGTCGTGGTCAAAATGACAAAATGATATATAGATTCAATTGTTTTCGATTAGACCCAGCACCAAACAATATGGCTGACGTTACTAAAATAGTACATATGGGTAAATTGCTATTTTTAGCAAATAACTCCAAAAAAGCTACAAATATGAAAAATCGGACATAGGGTAAAAGTGACAAAATCTACGTACTGTGCAATGAAAAAAGTTGATCATCCGTTTTTGAGTGATAGTTCATTTTCTGTAAAATTTTCAAAATTTAATATATTTTCACTTTTTTATAGCTCGCCGAGACGAGTGTCCGGAGAGCCTTAGTCATACTCCTGGTGTCGGCGTCGTCAGCAAAAACTTTAACCTTGCTTGTGAAATGGAGACCTGAAGTGCTAGGATGTTAATATTTCATATGTGACTTCCTTGTGATGAGAGTTTTCATGTGGTACCATAATTGTAGACATTTTCACCTTGTCCTTGCTCTTAAGGGCAGTTTAAAAAAAACTTAACCTTGTCTCAAGAAGGTAGGCTTTAAATGATAAGGTTTAACATTGCTTCCAGAAAGGTAGGCTTTTAGTGGTAGGATGTTCATATTTGGTATGTAACTTCTTTATGATTAGAGTTTTGTAGCGGTACCATATTTGTAGACATTTTGACCTTGACCTTGCCCTTAGGGCGATTTAAAAAAAAACTAACCACGCCTCTAGAAGTTAGGCTTTTTGTGCTAGGGTTTTCATACTTGGTAGGTAAATTCCTTATGATGAGAGCTTTGTAGTGTTACAATGACCTTGTAGGATGTTCATATTTGGTATTTGACGTGGTTATGATGATAGCAATCTTGTGGCACTATATCATTAGACATTTTGACATTGACCTCGCCCTGAGGGCAATTTTTTAAAAGCTTTACCCTTGCCTCTAGAAGTTAGTTGTTTAGTGATATGGTGTTTATATTTGGTATGTCCATGACTTTAATATCAATAGGGCTTTCTGGCAGTACCATAGTTGAAGACATTTTGACCTTGACATTGCTCTGATAGCAATTTAAAAAAACTTGAACTCTGCTTGTGGAACTTATTCTTTTAGTGGCAGGGAGTTCCTATTTGGCATGTGACTTATTTATATCACATTTAAACATTTTAAAACATTACAACTACAATGTATTTTTTCAAATTTATTGTGTAATGTGGTCACTCTAATCCCCGACGAGATATGTTGTCCTCTGACAACTCTTGTTTATAAAAAAAATCTATGACAGATAGAGGTGAAGATGTTTAGTATTACAAGCAAAAATGTCCAGACATGCTTCGCAGGCATGTTCAGCGTGTCAAGGACTACATTATATCTTTATGATGGAAGTTGTCCGCATCTCATTCAAGATAGAAGCCAGCGTGGAACTTAATTAATCATGGGACTCTTTTGAAAACAAAGTAAAAAAAATTATTCCCTGAAACAACCTGGCCAACTATAACCATACTCGGTTGCAACTTTCAATAGCCAATTCCCTTTGAAATGTGTCTGGCAAGTCCTCATCAGATCCAAGACGACCACCATCGGGGAACAACGTTTGGACCCTATGGGAAAGCATTCAAAGATTTTCTCTGGAGTATGGAGCCACAAAGCCTATACTAGAACCAAACTTAGTCACAATAGTCCTTTTCTGATCCCTTTTTCAAAAATGTGTCCAGCAAGTCTGTTTCTCATCCAAGATACACGCCAGCTCGGAATTCGGATTTACATGAACCTCTTTTAGAAAACGCATTCACTAAAGCTACTTGGTCAATTAAAAATAAAATAGGTCAAAAATGTCCTTCATTGATTGTCTTTGAAAATTGTGTGCGGTAAATCCGTTTCATAACAGTAATTTAGAATTGGACCCGATTGGAAAGCATCCAAAGATCTTTTCCTCGAATGCCACAAAGGCTCTTCAATCTTATATTAAACTATGTTTCTTCTGTCGGCCATCCTGGATTAGGTAGGAACATAAAAATCATGCACAAGCTTTGAAGTGGCGACAAAGGGACATGTATATTCATGTATGTTACATGTATTATCAATGAAGGGATATGGAGTAAATGCAAATGAGACAAAGTCTCTACAAATACATGGTAAATAAGCAATGGAACAACGCTTTTATTGTTGTTCTCATACCTCATAGCAAGTTCAAGACGGCCCCAAGCACCGGTTTGAGCGGAATTCATTGCTAATTGTCGAGCAACGCCACATCCATGCTTTTTTATCCTAATGATCCATGGATGCGGGATCGTCAACAAATTTAAAGTTAACTGGCGAAGTGTTCTTACAATCGCTGTCATCCACTGCCCGACAAAAAGACGACAGAAGACGATCACAACATTTAAACAACCACAGGGCACTCATCGAGTCAACTGTAAGAAAACTTGGCAAAATAAAATTATGAGATGTGGGCACAATAAACAGGTGGTCAGAATTACAATTTCAGATTACAAAAAATAAAAAGGCCAAAACATGAAAGTGTGATAGCATATCCATATGAGAGATTCTCTCAAGAACAAGTACACCATAACTGAAATGTATAAAGAGCATACATGTTACATGTATGTTCAAATGAAATCAAACTTAATCAGAATCTTATGGAAAATTTAAAAGGTGTTTGCTCTGAATAATAGAATACCGAAGGTACTGAAACTAGTTATTAGCCACATAGAGTGTATCATAACTGGTCTTGGCGTTCCTCTTCGTCGCGGCTTTTTGGAAGTTTCAGAGAAAATGTCAAATTTATACATATGCATTGTTGAATCTGAAACTCCGATAACTCAGACAACTTTTATCTGATGCTATTGAATTTTTGTACAGCTGTCATTGGCGCATTAGGATGTACACCCTTCTTTTTAGCAGTTTAGAATATACTATCAAAATTTAACCATTTCTGAACTAAGTCATTTTCAACATGTTTTACCNTTTTAAAATTTTTTTCCCCCCCCCCCCCCCGAAGGAACCTGCGGGTATAGAAGTAGGACCTAGTATCTCCGGCTTGCGGGATATGGCCACTTCTAAACGGTGCTGACCCCGAGGGAACCCCAGGATATAGAAATAGGACCCAGTATTCCAGGCGGCGGGGCATAAGGGACTGGGCAAAGTTTCTTGATGCATGGGACCGGTGCAAAAACAAAATTGTGTGAAATATTTCTCCTGACCCCATGGCTTCTGGCAGATTACTAATATACTTGTCCCATACTTATTTCCTGGTTAAAAAGAGTTTGTCCCATGTTGAAAGACAAAAATATGATAAAAGTTTTGGTTATATTTCTTGCTTCTATGTATTTGGATAGTTTACTAATACTACTATGCATTGTATCAATATTGCCATTAGAAAATTTGATATTTTACCTACTTCATATATTTCATTTGTCTACTTTTTACACCATGAAAGAGAATATCATAGTTCAAATTTTCAAAATAATTTCACTTTGTCCTTGAAATTAGAAAAAAAATGAGAAAAAAAATTATTTGCTCTTTATCAGTGTGGGAACAATGTATTAAAATGTGAAATTCTCATATGTACTAATTTTTCTGAAACAATTCCTTGTTATTTTACCAACTTTATATATTTTATATACTTTTAAATTTAACAACACCAAATATCAGTTGTGGTTTTCCAAATAATGACACTTGTGTCCTTGCACTATTCAAATAATGAATTTGTTCTTTATCGGTATGGGAGAACCAAGTATAAAAATTATGATTTCTCCTCTAAGGTTACTTCTTTGAACATATCCTTTATAAGTCTACTCTCTTTATATATTTCATGTACTATTTATACCTTTGGACACATAATAATAGCAATAGTTTGTCAAATAATTTCACTTTTGACTGTTACTTATTCTAATAAAGGTTTCGCTATTTATCGGTATGGGAGAACCAAGTATAAAAATGAGGATTTCTCCTCTAAGGTAACTTCTTTGATAATATCCTTTATTAATCTATTCTCCTTATACATTTCATGTACTATTTCTGTCCTTTCGTCACCTAATAATAGTAATAGTTTGTCAAATAATTTTCTTTTTATCACTTTTGACTTTTACTGAATTCGAATAAAGGTTTCACTGTTTATCGGTATGGGAGAACCAAGTATAAAATGTGGATTTCTCCTCTGTGGTAACTTCTTTGAGTAAAATCTTTATTACTTTTACCCTTTTATATATTTCATGTCCTTTTAATACTAGAATGACCGATTTATACTGATAGTTTCTCAAATAATTTCACTTTTGTGCTTTCATTAGTCAAGAATTGATGAATTTACACTTTGAATATTCATATATACATTTTTGAATTTGTTGACTTTAGAAAAACTTATGATACAGTCATTCATGTTGGCATTATGTACAAGTTACAGCTATGTAATATAAATAATTATTTTTACAGAATATTAAAATCTATGTATACTAGAGATAGACTGTGTGTAAAAGTTGAAAACAAATTGACAGAGTCTTTTACTTCAAATATGGGTGTGAGACAAGGGGATGTTTTAAGCCCCAACATATTTAAGTTTTTCATAAATGACCTCCCTACATTACTTGAAAATTCACTTGATTCAGTAACCCTAAATGACAAAAAAATTCCTTGTCTCTTGTATGCGGATGACTTGGTTGTTTTTTTTAGAAACAAAGACAGGACTTCAAAATAAGCTTGATATTTTATACGATTACTGTAATGAGTGGTGTTTAGATATCAACATTAATAAATCAAAAGTAATTATTTTTAATAACAATGGTAGAGTTATAACAGATAATTTTAAAATATGAAACGAGAAGCTAGAATGTGTTAAATATTATAAATATTTGGGTTTGATTATAGAAAATACTGGAATTTTTAATGAAGCAAGAAAACAATTGTATCAGAAGAGTATGAAAGCATGTTTCAAACTTTATAGAGATTTGAAATCTTCAAATCCCAGTGTTAAAACTTATTTACATTTATTTGATCATTGTATTAAACCTATTATCCTATATGGGTGTGAAAATTGGAGTATTGTTAATATAACACCCAAAAGAAGATCTCTTTCCCTCTTTGACATTTTTAAGGAATGGGAGATTGAGAAATTAAATTTCAAATTTAGCAAATATATTTTGGGAGTAACAAAATTGTGTACAAATATTGGAGTGATTACTGACCTTGGAAGATACCCATTATATATTGATATGTTGAAACAGTTTTTTTATGTATTGGTATAGACTAGAGAAAGCACCAAAAGAATTATTAAAAAATGCTTTCATAGAATATAAACACTTACATGACATTAACAAGGGACAAAACTCATGGTATTCGAACCTGTGCTTTTTCAGTGAAAAATTAGATATTGACTTTTATCTTTTTTATTCCACTTTACAAAATTGTAAGGGATGGAATAAAGTACGATTTAAAGTCTCCTTGAAAAAATGTCTTTAAAAAACCTTTTTAGACACATGGAGCGAAATAAGATCGCTGTATTTAACAGATAAAGGCAAACTTAGTACATATTTCAAATTCAAATCTTCATTTGAAATTGAAAATTACATATCTATTTTAAAGTATAATANTCTAGATGGCAATGATAGGAAACATTTGATGATATGTCAGTCTCAGTTGTTGAGCTTTTATTGTACGTGAAGCGGTTAAATAGTTCTGATTGTTCAGTTTGGTCAAAGAAAGTTGATGAAAAGTTAGGAAGTCCACACTGAAAGCAAATCCAGCTAAGGTTGTTACCTTGTAGCGCCTTGTAAATATGTGGTTCTACATTTGTGCATTTAATATGGTACCATATATCACAACCGTCACATTGGAGTGCTCTTGCATTCCAGTTAACATTTTTGCTGCATATGCCACAAGGATACTTTGTTGTGGAAGGGCCAGGTTGGGTTTCAATATCCCCAGCTTGGAGAATAAGCAGGTACAGAAAGATGACACATTTGGTACTACTTGGTTTTACGCTGTACTTACTCAGATACGGAGTTTTAACAGATCTCNTTATTTGGATAATGAATAATGAAGACACAAATTTTATCATCTCTCTTTGCAAATACATTGATGATATTTTTCAGATAAGGAGAGAAAGCAAAACAAAATGTATTTGATCTAAGACTTATTTCGATTTGTCAACTTAATAGTTTCAAATGAATTTTACTTAATTTTAAGTTAACTGCACGTGTGTTTATATCAATATTTTACGTAATGGTCACAGCTGGCTCTCAACGTATCTGGTGGTTGTTAACTTTATGTCTTTTTTTTTTATAATTATTGAAAATTGTTGTATGTTTGAAATCTTGATTTGTATGCCCTTATGGGCCCTATAATTGGAAAAAATAAAACTATTCTATTCTATTCTATTTAATNTTTGGTAGTTCAAATGTTTTGATAGTATGTTTCGATCTTACATAATCAGCTATTGGAAAAAGCAATTGTTTCCTATTGAATTTGGATGATTTTCTTTCCTGTCAAAAAATGGAGGCTCCAAAGTCCGCACCTTAGTGAACTTAGTGAACGTGTTGATTTTTGTGATACAACAATCGTAACCGTGACTTAACGTCATAAAACACCTGACGTCACAATGTAAAGAATACTCAAATGGCGACAATGTTGTTCAAACAGTAAAGGTTACCAGACGTTCATTTTCGCTTTTATACGGAAGAAATAGGATCTTGCACAAGATCAAAATTAAAGATCGGGATAGCTTTCACTCGAGTAAGAAATTCTACGTCTTTTCCTCTCGTTTCGCTACGCTCCACTCGAGAAAAGACGAAATTTCTTACACTTGTGAAAGATATCCCGATCTTTAATATGATTTTACCTCATGAATAAAATACCCCCACTATTTTTTTCATTAAGCTTATAACAAGATTAAAAAAATTTTAAGATAAGATGTCCATGTCATGTTGTTAGTCGTAACCACTTGGCAATATTTCTACGCTAAACTTGCTGAAAGGTTATGTTTACTCGGAGTAAGGTTGATAATGGTGCGTTGTCATTATATTTTTGTTTTTCGGTAATTTGTCAAACCATGTGAGTTGTCTCCCATCATTGGATTGAAACAATGGAAACAATATTTGATTGCTTGATGTGTGAGGTAAATCCTGCAGAATTATCAACACTAACACTCGCAGACACTTGGGCTATTTTTATTCCCAGGTACTTGTCATTTCCCTGTTTCCACGGGTTAGTCCCTCGTTATTGGCTGATTATTTATCACTTCGATGTATCATGGTATGGATTGCACCGCTTGATTCCTGATATGTTTTTCTGTATAACTGTTCAAACCACCTTTGGGTCACAGGCACTTGTTTCATAAAACGTGTCAGTACCTCCCTGGCATTTTTTTTAAACAAGTGCCCGTGACCCAAAGGTAAGTGTTGTACAGAGAAGAGATGGAGGGACTGACATTTTTATATGAAACAAGCGGTGTGTAGAAATACCGCAAAGGACTTCTTAGTGCACTAAGAACCATAAAAGTGCACTAAGAACATGTTATAGGTATGCTATGTGCACAAAGGAGGCTGAATAGAATTAAAAATATGCTATTTTGTAAATTTTGGTTAAAACTGGTGATTGAATAACTAAGTTATTAGCAGTTTTGTAGGCACGCGCCAACTGTTTAACTTAATCACATGATGATGGATTGTTGATTGTCAATTAACAGCTATATAATAAACAAACATAGGTGTGAGCTATTATTTTAGGCCAAAAAAAAAATATGTGTGTTTCTGGTTACCCGACCGACCCTAATTTTTCCTTCCGACCCTAACGTTTTTTTCCATACTTCAAAATGTTCTTGTGTGACCTCGATCGTTTTAGCGGTAGTCTTCCGTTTTGTTGGAAGCAACACTACTNCGTATTTATTACGAATTTTGAGCAAGGTGAAATAGGGAAACGGAACTGATTATTTAACATACACACGGTGCGTTCGGAATGTCTCCATGTTTGACATGACTATACATTAATTGTGACAATACAATCTCCCCTGTAACTGTATCGTATGCCCTTAATAAGCGGTGTGTAGAAATATCGCAAAGGACTTCTTAGTGCACTAACAACCATAAAAGTGCACTAAGGACATGTTATAGGTATGCTATGTGCACAAAGGAGGCTGAATTGGAATTGTTATATAAAAATATGCTATTTTGTAAATTTTGGTTAAAACTGGTGATTGAATAATTAAGTTATTAGCAGTTTTGTAGGCACGCGCCAACTGTTTAACTTAATCACGTTATGATGGATTGTTGATTGTCAATTAACAGCTATATAATAAACAAACATATTAGGTGTGAGCTATTATTTTATTATAAAGAAGTGTGTATGAGCGTTTGATTTTCATAATCGNAAAAAAAAAAAAACGAAATCAAAAACAAAAGTAAACAATTAATTATCTGAAAACATTTGTGTGAAATAAAAATTCAGAGTAAAAAAGAAAATTAAATTATTTGCTTTTGGGGTAAAAAAAAATGAGTAAAATTTAGTAATATTTAAATAAGCAGCATTCAATACTTGAAATCAATATTTTTTATTTTATATGAATTACATTATTCAGCATCACTTTTTTATACTCTTTAATTTAATGGTACATGAGGATGGACTACAACATCCATTGATGTTTTGGAGAGATTGCAAGAGGACTATTTTTGTTTAGATGTTATTTTTTTCACTGTTGACTTTGAAATAACGAAAATAAAAGATTTCTCGAATCGAACGTAATTTCCCGTTATATCAAGAAACGATTTTTTAAAACCGTAAGGATTTTCACAGGGAAACTTAACTAAAACTGACTAAATAATTGAAAATTATATGCGATCTCCTTTTGCGCCAAAATTGAAGCTTTTTGCCCTAACGCTCCATTTGCGCAAATTCATTCTCTTGTTTGTGTAGTGAAATTGCATTACAGTTTTCAATGGAAAAGAATACAGTATGTTTGTAATAAACCGTCATCCTTTATTCTGGTCGGGACTTTTTTCATTCATTCATCGGCAGACAGGAGACAGTAGACGGTACCAGTGTGTTTAACTGGGAAACAAGGGAAACTTCCTGCAATTTATATTATATGTATGCTTTAAATAAATATGATCTGAATATTCCTTGACCTTGGATGAAAAAACGTAAAACAAATCTTAAATAGAATTGGATTATCATATGTTTGGATCCCGGGGTTTGGATGAACCAATATTTTATAAGTAAAACGTGGTAATAAACCAGAAAAAAAACTCGTGTGGGAGATTTGATTATCTAAAAATTATTGCAAAATTTAGAGTAAGTGATCACAATCTTTTAATTGAAAAAGGCAGATATTTAAAGATTCCTAGAGAAGAAAGATTATGTAAAAATTGTAATGTGATAGAAGATGAAACACATTTTATATTAAATTGTAACATTAATAGAACTCTAAGAATAGATTTTATCAGCTTTTTAAATAATAATGTCAATTTTTGTGAATTAAATGAAAATGAAAAATTAATGTACATCCTCAACCCATCCACCCTAGAGCTGGTGAATAATTTAGGTTCCTTTTTGAAGAAGTCATTAGAACTGAGGGTAGGGGAATCATAATAATCATTTGCTCTTTGTATATATTTTATTGTTTTTACATTTATTGTCACATAAATAATTTTGTATATATGACAAATAAAGTTCTTGTAATTCTTTAATTTGCGGACATTTGAAAAATTTCCGGAAAAGTATGCGCCCGTAATGATTATTGTCATGTATTATCTCCATAATCTTACCT
>MJUU01051303.1:4169-33101 GCA_002080025.1 Modiolus philippinarum | reverse complement strand
GTCTTCCAAACGTTTAGATTTTATCTGCACTGATGAGACATAAGTTGTCGAAATGCGCATATGCAGAATCAAAATTCACAGTAACTTCGGTATTTAGTTATTTCATTTGTTATTTTTTAGGGGGGGGGTCGTAGTTGGGGTTTGGGAAAAACTGATTTAAGACTTTTTATTTTATTTTATTATTTTTTTTTGTCTTTCACACATCCAAGAGCAAAAAGGTATTCATTGTTAGCATTTATCCAAATATTTATCATAAAAATTCACTGATCGAAAAAAATCAAAACTAAATTGCATTAGACTTATATATACATTTTCTTGGTATGGTTGAGAAATACTGGAGAATTGTGGCTAGTATACATGCCACAGTTAATAAAATGTTCAAAGGTAATAAAAACTTCAATATGATGCTGACATAAACTTTTCCCGTCATTTTTTTTTTCAACATATTTAATAAATATAATATTTATTTGTTCACCTTTTGACTTCCCATTTTGAAAATAAACAATCAAAGGCAATTAGAGCGTAAACAACCAAATAGAGTCTACAGGTTTTACTTTTGACTTAATAAATAAGTTCATTGTCGTGCCATTCTATTTACACCTATATTCTTTTTCACAGCTTCAAAAAGTCGCCCAATTAACACTGGTTCTTAAGTAACCAGATACCAATACTTAAAGTTATCAGAAAGTTATCAGAAAATTAATGGATACCACGGAATATTAAGGGAAATATTAATGGAACTGTCGATAGTAGTTATATATGTTCACCTTTTGACCGGTCGTCTTGATGAATATGAGCTATTTAGTTATGTTTGTATCACGTTGCAGAGGTGAAAGAAAAAGACTTACACACTAGTAGAAGAATCGTTGGGGTTTCTAAATTAAAGCACAGATGTATGTATCAATGGTGGTGTTTTTTTCTACACTTGCACCTAGTTTTCTGTTAATGCGTCAAAAAGGGAATGCTTTTATATCACCTGAATGTGTTTCAATGTTATCTGAAAACAAAACTTTAGACAATGATACATGTAATATCCTTTACAAACAATGGTCTTTCGGTATCCATCCGATGAAAAACATGGTTGAAATACCTGAATAACTGGTGAAATATCATAAGCAAATTGAATTCAAATCTCAATAAGAAGAGTGCACATGTATTCATCTCAAAATTAATAATGTTATTCCGATATATTTTTTTTTGCAAAGCATATTTTTACATTTTAATCTTATTGGGAAAAAATTTATTTCAATTTTGAAATGCATCAACGCAAATTGCTATGGAATGTTAGTTATTTTGAAAGATTTTTCATTGTGTCACATTAAAACACAATCAAAATACGGCACAACACAGATAGAGCCAAATGAACAAAATTTAAACAAAATTTAAAGCCCTGATTGGTTCAAGATCCTAACAAATACCGCTTATTCGTTCATTTTTTCATATAATAATAATTAATGTGATATAAAGGCCCTTCAGCCATTTTAAAATAATCGTTAGAAGAAGAGTAAAGACGAAGAAAAAGAAACGTAGAATAACTTCGTCTGGGGTGACATTAAAAATATATACGCTGTAGATGTTACAGACACTCGCGCCTAAGTCTCCAGTCGGGCGCAAAATTGACAACATAACTAATTTTCCAACGTTAGTTTAAAACCAACAATTTATATTTACCACTATAAAATGTTTTTTTTTGAAAACCACAGTTATTATTTGTTACAATAAGAATGAGAACTTTCCCTAACAACTATCGATGCCATCAACATAGCAACACATATTGTATTTTTATTTCAACATTTCCAAAATTCATCCGATTTAAAATCAGTGGAAAAGATTTTGCCATTTCTAGAAATATTTTATTTGGTATATCCAATAAATAAATATTTTTAAAAAAAAAACATTAATAAGTAACCTGATAAACCATCGAACAGACAGTATATCTGGCTCTGTGTGATGTTAAATTCCTACAAGACTTAACAATTACAAACAAGGGATAACAGTAAACACGTTCTATGGCCGAAAACTACAATCAAATGCCACAATTCATAAGCGAACTGCACCAGAAAAACACTAATGAAGACAAGAGACAAACATAAATAACATAGGGACTCGGGATAGCCAGACTTGGTAACGGCACTAGCAAAAGACAGCGGTTGAGTTTTTATAGTTTGATTCTCTGACAAATTTCAAAATTTCAAATCACACCTTTTTAGTAGTAAAATATTGATAGAGAAACTCATTTAAAGTCGGGCATCAAAATTTCATTACATTTTATATAGATCAAAACAACTGGGGGTAAAAAAGGTAAACGTAAGCAGAGAATGACTTAAATGTCGAAAACAAGGTCCTTAAGTATTAGTATATTAGCTTTATTTATTTCGTACCAATTGTTTATTTTATACCAATTAATGACTTAATGACACCTTACTCCACCCTTAACCTTTTAGCCTTTTGACTTATCATTCGTACCATTTCAAAATATACAATCAAGGGCAAACGACCTCTTGTTCTTTATCTATTCTTTATTTTTGATATTTAAAAGAGGGAAAACAACATAAATGGAGTCTTTGGGTTTTACTAATTAATATAGCTCATTATCATACCTTTATTCTCATCCGCAGCATCCGCAGCACTTAGAAAAAGGCATCCAATTAACAGTGGTTCTTTTGTTACCAGATACAACTCCTTTAGTTAAAATGAAATTGACGTATAAACCGGAATATTAAAAGACATATTAATGCAAATGATGAGTTGTTTTTAGGTTAAAAAAATAGTGAATGTTCAACTTTTGACCAGTTGTTGAATGATGAATACAAGCTAGTTATTTATGTTCATATCACGTTGCAGGGGTGAAAGAAATAGCAATTCACTTTTTAAAAAAGCCATGGAAGAATCGTGTTAGTATCTACAGGAAAGCACAAATGAAAGCCTGTAAAAAACAACGGCAGTAGAATACCGAAGGAACAAAGCACAAGTTTACACAAATCAAAGTCCAGAGACAAGGCAAAAGCAAGAACACCAAAAGACGGAAGATCAAAGACACCACATCCCCACAAAACATACGAACATTACATATACAACACAAAAAACAAATGACTAAATACCGAAGTTACTGTGAATTTAAATTCTGCATATGCGCATTTCGACAACTTATGTCTCTTCGTTCAGTGCAGATAAAATCTAAACGTTTGGTAGACCATGAACTCAAAGATGTTAAAAACTGATAGAGAACAAATAACCAATATAATCTAAATGTAAAGCCAAAATCAGCCAAGGACAGAGCTTTGCATGAGGGAGATACTCCTTGGTTTTAAACAAAATTTACCAAAAATTAGATATGGTAAGGTTCCAAAAAGAATCGGTTTTCGGGTCAGCACCGAAGCACTGACTACTGGGCCGACGAATACCTCGGGCACTAACAGTCTACCAGCAGTGGCATCGACCCAGTGGTAACAAATGACTAAATACCGAAGTTACTGTGAATTTAAATTCTGCATATGCGCATTTCGACAACTTATGTCTCTTTATGTCATATAAACTGTGTTGATAACTTCAGAATTTAGTATTTTGCTTGTCTATGCATTCGTATCTCTGATTTAACCCATTTATCATGTTTCAATATTATTTGAAAGGGTTCAAGCAAATTTAGGTAAACATAGAAAATGTTGCATGGAGGGTCCTTTAAAAAATACTCATTTCGTATCGATTCTTTTCAAACGATTGCTCATTGAATCGATTCGATGAATAACAAGCCTGTCATAGCTGAATAACTAAATATCTGCAAACTGAACAAAGAATTAAATAAGACTAGTGATTATGTGGTCATCATGAAGATTTATCTAGTCCTACCAATCTGCAATAGGAACCTTGCTGCCTGCAAAAAAAACGTTATTTTTTACCTGCACCCTTGATATCTAACTGGATTGTTGTTTAAATTTTCTTTTAAAAGATTTTTCATTATTTTTTATCCAAAATTATAGCATAATACTTGAAAATTTAGATAGTATCTAGGAACAAAACTTTAAAGAATATATCGGCTAACAAATGAAGTCAAAAAGAGCAAAGGGAGGATTCCGAAAATCAAAAATACATCAGACAGCATGGCAAAGACAAAACAATTAAAAACAAAATTTAACAAGAACGCCACACAACTAAAGTTATAGCAGCTTGAAGCCCTAAAACGCCTAAAGTATCGTTAAGTGTTTCACAGGACACAGGAGTTGTCATGAATTGTCCCGGAATAATAAGCATGATCTTCTCCTGTAGGGTAAGCATGATCTACTCCACGTATTGCATCAGTCATACAGCAAGCTAAAATATGATATTGAAATTTCTGCGGGTAGCTTATTAGCAATTGCTTTTTTTCTAACTCGTAGACAAAACCAATTATAATCTATAGTCCATGTTTATTCTCTAACCCTTCAACAGCACCATGGTAAAAGTTGTGATTAAGGTAAGGGGTTCTCAATTCAGAAGCATCTATAACTGCCTAATTAAGCTTGATACCTCTTTAAGAAATCCATCTGAAAAGTTTGAAGTGAGCTGATCAAAGTACTTTAATATCAGTTAACTTGCAAGAAAAATAGAAATTTCATGAAAAAGTATACGGATCGTGAGGCCATCTTATCCAATACCTCTACAAAGTTTGAAGTAAATTGGTCAAAGGGTTGTCAAGTTAGAGCGTGACATGTAAAAATTGCCTTAAAATTGACGAATAAAGGCCCATTACTCTTGCGAGGAAATTTCATTAAAAAGTATAGAACCGAGAAGCCATCATATCCAATACCTCTACAAAGTTTGAAGTGAATTGGCCAAACGGATCCAATACCTCTAAAAAGTATGAAGTGAATTGGCCGACCTGTTGTCCAGTTAGAGCGTAACATGTAAAAAATGCCTTAAAATTAACGAATAACGTCCAATTACTCTTGCAAGAAAAATCGAGACTTCACGAAAAAGTATACAGATTGTGTGGCCATCATATCTAATACCTCTAACAAGTCTGAAGTGAATTAGTTAAAGGTTCTGAAGATAGAGCGCGACATGTAAAAAATTGCCTTAAATTGACGAAAAAATCCATAACTCTTGCAAAAAAAAATCGAAATTTTACGAAAAAGTATAAAAATCGTGAGGCCATAATACCAAATACATCTACAAAGTTTGTAGTGAATCGGCCAAATGGTTGTCAAGTTAGAGCGCGACATATGAAACGGACGTACAGACAAATTGACGAATAAAGTCCCATAACTCTTGCAGGAAAAATCGAAATTTCACGGAAACTCATACAAACGTCATTAGACGGGCGTATAAAGACATTCCAGTATCACTCATTTATTCAGATTACAAGGACAAATATGTACCAACATTATTGACGAAGATAAAACTTAAAATAACACTATGATATACTCTTTGCTAACTGCGTAGACAAAACCAATTAAAATCCATAGTGCATGTTTATTCTCTAACCCTCAAATAACACCATGGCGAAAAAATACAAAAATACCCAAGTTATATAATATAATAAGCAGTAAATTTTGTTATGCTGTACACGTGTTTCAAGGAATTACCTCTCATCAGCAGCATTAAAACCAAATAATAACAAGAACTGTCGCCGAATGGCAGCCAAAGATACCCCCCGCTAATTGAATCCTGAATCGATATGGTAAGTGCAAAATTAAGTTGGTGTGGACACAATACAGGTGTGGACACAGTACAAGTATGGACACAGTACAAGTATGGACACAATACAAGTATGGACACAATGATATAATCTTCAAGAAAAAACTTTTCCAAAGGGTTCCAATGAAAACACTGTCTAAATCAGACAAATATAAAATTCACCTTTTTTTCAGCCTATTTGACATTTTACACATCTACATATAGTGTTCTTCCTTTGTCTAAAGTTTCATCAAAATCCTTCAAGTGGATTAAGAGGAGTTGTGCGTATGAGGTAACCCATACATGGGGAATCAACGAAAAGTCAAAGTCGGATTATCTCCCCTTCCTGGTTTCAGACAATAATTATATTCCTTCATGCACATCTCCATATAGTGTCCTTCCTTTGTGTAAAGTTTCATCAAAATCCTTCAAGTGGTTTAAGAGGAGTTGCGCTTACAAGGTAACCCATATATAGGGAATTAACGAAAAGTCAAAGTTGAATTATCTCCCCTTCCTGGTTTCGGACAATAATTATATTCCTTCATGCACATCTCCATATAGTGTTCTTACTTTGTGTACAGTTTCATTAAATTCCTTCAAGTGGTTTAAGAGGAGTTGCGCTTACGAGGAAACCCATATATAGGGAATCAACGAAAAGTCAAAGTCGAATTATCTCCCCTTCCTGGTTTCGGACAATAATTATATGCCTTCATGCACATCTCCATATAGTGTCCTTCCTTTGTGTAAAGTTTCATCAAAATCATTCAAGTGGTTTAAGAGGAGTTGCGCTTACGAGAAGTGTGGACAGACGGACGGACAGACGGACGGACAGACAGACAGACAGGGTGATTTCTATATACCCCCCAAACTTTGTTTGCGGGGGGTATAAAAAGCCATAATCGAAAAATAGCAAGAAAAGAATTACTCATTACCAAAAAACATATCGAAATATGATGCCTAATCCAGTACCAAGGACATCCTCCGAGTGCCATATACGAAATGAAGCCTTAGTATTTTAAAAGGGTTAGAATATTTATAAAAACAATAAATTTGTATCAAACGCCACGTAAAATTTCATGTCAGACAAGTCTGACTATTGGACTGGTGAATACCCCCAGAAAGTTTGGAAAAGAAACATTTGAGTATCTCTCAAGAAACCCACATTATCGAAGGAGATAAAACTAAAAATAAAACTATGATATACAAAAAACACACACTCACACACAAAAAGAAAACAAAATGCTCTGACAGAGTGAGCTCAAAGATATCTATTCTTATCTGTGAAATTGAAACATTTTAACGGTCTGTTAAATTCGTAGTGACTCAGAAACAACAGTCGGTTATCTCCCTGTACAAAGTTAGTTATACAGTCAAACCTCGAGAAGTCGAAGTCGAAGGGACCATGCAGAATTGTATCCGATGTTCGAGACATCCGAGTTTGAGATTTACATATGTTTTCTTTTTACAATTGAAAATGGCATTCGTGCCATTCGATGTGCATTACCAAGTTGATTGCCACATACAAAATCGGAGATACCGTACATACAAAAAGAAAAAATAAACTTGATTTTATTAAATACAACATTCATATACTACTTGTTTTTATATATTGGCAAACATATCATATATGGTTATGTTATAAGATATCAACTTCGACACATCAGGGTACATTTGCATTATAAATTTTTCATGGGACCACAATTTATATTCGAGTTATCCGAGAATTCGAATAATCCGAGTTCGACTTATCAGAGGTAAAAATTCATAGATCAAAGGGGAATTTTGCAAGGACCGACCATTAACTTCGACACATCCGAGATTTCGAGACAACCGAGTTCGACATAACGAAGTTCGACTGTAGATATAGATATGGAATATTCGTACTTACTTAGCCAAAATTTGAAGTTTGGAAGCGTAATACACAACAGTGTGTGGATGAAAGTAAAATATTTTGCTATTTTAATATTTTCATATTAAGATCCATAAACTATGGTTTCCAAACTGGTGAAATGTCAGTCACTCAAAAACAGGGAATTATTACATGTATCCCAAAGGGGGATAAACCAAGACAATTTTTAAAAAACTGGCGTCCAATAAGTCTTCTAAACACAGTTTATAAGCTAGCCTCTAGTTGTATTGCTGAAAGAATAAAGTCTGTCTAGCCAGATATAATAAATACTGACCAGACCGGTTTTATTCCTGAGCGATACATCGGAGAAAACACAAGACTTATATATGATATATTAAATTACACAGAGGAACAAAATATCCCTGGCATTCTCCTCCTCATTGATTTTGAAAAGGCCTTCGATTCAATATCTTGGATTTTTATTGATAAAGTTCTTGAGTTTTCAATTTTGGAATTTCTATTAAACATTGGATTAAAACTTTCTACACTAATATTAAATCAGCGGTTACACAAAACTGTTTTCTTTCAGATTTCTTTGAAATACAAAGAGGGTGTAGACAAGGGGATGTTTTATCACCTTATATTTTTCTTCTGTGTGCTAAAATTCTAGGAATTCTTGTTCGCAATAATAAGGAAATTAAAGGTATAACTATTGATTATTCTGAGTATCTTATATCTCAATACGCAGATGATACTTCTTTAATTTTAGATGGATCCCCAGAATCTTTAGACGCATCTCTTCGCGCACTTCAAAAATATGCTGACATGTCAGGTCTAAATATTAATTTAGAAAAGACTAAGGTAGTTTTGGATAGGGAAGAATAGGTTCAGTCAAAATAGTATATGTACAAAGTGGGGATTGCAGTGGGGTTCCAGCAGATTTACATTATTAGGGATAGAGTTTTCTGTAAATTTAAGTGAAATGGAACATCTGAATTATTCTTCAAGGTTTAAAGAAATAGACAATGCAATAAAACTGTGGTCTAATCAGGTATTATCTCCTATTGGGAAAATAACCCTTATCAAAACTTTAATAATTTCAAAACTTAATCATTTATTTTTAACTTTACCGACCCCTAGTTATAATTTTATTCAACAATTTAATTCTAAACTTTTCACCTTTATCTGGGATGGTAAACCAGACAAAGTTAATAGAGAAACCCTTTCACAGCCTTACAATTTAGGGGGGCTAACAATGGTAAATATTAATGAATATATTAAAGCATTAAAACTAACCTGGATAAGAAGAGTTTTAAAACAAGAGTCAAAATTGTTTAATCTATTTGCATTCACTGAAAAAATCGATAAAACAAAAATAGCTTATACTGGTCCAGACCATAGATTAAAAAATAAATTTTGGCAAGATGTTTATGATGCCTGGAATGATCTTCTTAAAAAAAGTTCTCTACAAGATAAACTAAGTCCAAACTCATGTTGCTTGTGGAATAATAATAATATTAAAATAAACAGCCATACTGTGTATTATAAGAATTGGGCTTCCAAAGGAGTATGGTTAGTAAACGATTTGATTGATTCATCAGGGAATTTTTTAGCATTCAATGTTTTCATAGAACAATATAATGTTAATGCCAATTTTCTAATTTATCAAGGTTTAATTCATTCAATAAAATCTTATTTCAGATCAATAGATCTCAAGGTGAAAGATTTAAAGAAAATACATGGACCCCTTCAACCCAATAAAATTGTGGTATTTTTGAAATCAGAAAAAGGCTCCAAGGACATGTATAATGTATTAAATAATAAAATTTCAAACATCAAAAGTAATATGAAATGGTCTGAAAAACTTAATTGTCAATATAATTGGAAGAAAATACATTCCCTCCCTTTCAAATTATCAAAAAGTTCTAAATTACAATGGTTCCAATATAGAATAACACACAGGATACTTGGTACCAATGAATTGCTATACAAAATTAAAATGTCTGATACAGATAAATGCACTTTTTGCTTACAAAGAGAAGAAACCATTGAACACATTTTTTTGGCATTGTCCTAAGATAGAAAAACTATGGCAAGATCTGAAACTTTGGATATTTACAAATACTAGAATTGAAATGCCCCTTAACATAAATATTATTTTATTTGGACTATTAGAAAAATCAGATATGAATTATGTAAGAAATCTTATTCTGCTTATTTCTAAATTATATATATATAAGTCAAAATTAAACCAAACTCAAGTAAACTTTATAGCATTGAAAAATTATTTAAAACAACATATTTTGATGGAAAAGGGTATATTTTTTCAAAATAATAAATTAGAAAGAGCAAACACTGCTGGAACCCCTGGCTTCCGGTTCTCGAAGGATAGAATCTAAATTACTTTAAAAAAAAGAATATAAAAAGGACGCAGAAGGAACACAGGTCGTAGAGTTTGTGTGGGTGGATTGTGAGATACAGGTATACATGAGAAAGCAAGGTAGTCAAATATTTGGTTGTGCACATCACAAATCGGACAGTGGTATGTGTGTATAACATACATTTATGTAAAAAATTACATGTAATTGCTAGTATGAGAGGTAAGATAAATGAGATGCATGCAAGAGCTTTCTTGATCTGTGTCTTTTCTGCAACCACTTTCTTTTAAGCTTTATTATTTTCTTCGCAACCCCTTTAGATATCCAATGGGTAATACTAACCTTAGAGCAAATGTCAGCATATTAGGTTATTTAAACGGGTTTTTTAATAATTCATTTCTTTGTTTTTTGTTTTTTGTTTGTTTGAAATTATGAATACCTCAAATCAATCTCCAGCTCTTATATAACAATATAAATAATTTAATTTAATAGTGTTGATGCTATATTTGTGAAGATGTAAATAATTTATCTGCTCGTTTGCTAAATATTTGCTTCTGCCAATAAGTTCATTACAAAAAAAAATATTTTGCTTTAAATATTGTTTTCTAATGTAAAGTACAAGTCTCCGATTCTACGAATCTGTCAGACGACTCCTTCAACCCATTCTGAAACCCACTTTTTGGTGAAAATGGGACATTTTTTAAAAATTAAATATTGGGTGTACAGATATTTCCTAAACATGCAATTTCGAAGCCGTGTACAAGAATGATTTAAGGAATAATTTCAGAAATTTTTAAACGATAATTTGATATTTTTGAAAACAAACAGCCTTAAATATCTGAAGCATTCTCTACAAAAATATTCCATACAATGACCAAAAGTTTATGGTTAATATTAAGATAATTTTAATTTAAATATCAAATGCATTTGCAAACGAACACCGAAGCAAAAATGGTGAAAGGGGGAATTCCAAAATCCAAATTCAGAAGGCACTGATATGGTAATTGGAATTTATCTCTACAAATTTATCTTGGTACAGGGAGATAACCGACCGATGTTTCTTATTGCAACTACAGTGATTGCATATACCCTTGATGAACAAGTTTTTGAGACAGTAATTCCGTCCTGTTCACAAAATTACTGTACAAACTACAGGCACGACAACAGCGTATGAAATGTGAACTGTAGACGCCATATGACGGCGATAGGGGGAATATTATTGCTTTTAAAAAGGGACGTTCACTTTTGGAAAGTCGAAATCATCACGCTCGTCGTCGAGATTTGTTTTCAGACTCCCAGATTTGTTAATGTAGAGGTATCAGTCCCGGTATGATGTGGATAATGTTGTATCAGTGGTCTCCTTAATATCGAGTTTATTTGGTCTATACGATTATGGTTATCCTTAAATTTTACATTGTTTAAAGAAAGAACAACATTTTTGTATCTGAAGCTAAAATTGCTAGTTTATTGTCTTTCCCTTGTATGAACCTGGCTTCTTACGAATATAGAAACAAATCTGCTGATTCGTTAAATATCCTGAACAAAGATTGCTTCCGTTCAGATCAGTAAAGAAACATGTCTGCAGTACAAGTAGACCCCGGGTAAATTATTATTACTTAATAATTTTCTCACTACAGAAAGATAAACGTATAAATTGCAATTACCTACTGGAATTAGGTATGTGTACACTGTTCATAGTGTAACATAACTTAGGAAAAATCTATTTTGCTCATTGCAATTATACAAAGCAAATTAAAAAACACACGGGGCATTCAAGATGTGCATCTTTTGAAAAACCAATCCGAATATATTCGATTTTAAGCCGGAATGTTTTTCTCTTCTTCGCCTGAGAATTTTGAAGTCATCATTGAGTAATATCTCACGTCATATCTCATTCATTTTGCTGTGAATTAAGTCCCACTCCCATTAATTACTTTTAATTTGTGAACTACATAATATATTTTTCTAAATAGTTCTGTAACCTATATATTTTTCCGGTCATTTAATATCTCTTATATAAGAAAAATCTGCGGCTTGAGTTTACTTTAGAGGACCCTGTCCTAGATAGGCCAACAATATCATGATGTCCCTAACCTGACCACTAACCACAGGACACTAACTCTAGCCATATTCCTAACTTTAATACTAACATTTAACCTTAACACTAACCAAAGCTTACTGCGGGTGCTCCAACGAAAAAATTGAACGTTCGCATTTAATGAAGATGATGGTGTAAATTCAATAATACAAAATTAAACTTTTGAAAATTAAAATTAAGATTAAGGATAAATCATCATCATTTTAAAATTACAATTTGCCCACTTCCGATATTTTTTCTTTGCATTTACCAGTTCTTTTAAGAGCTAAGGAAAAACTGGTTCAAAATTATTTGGAGTTACGGCGCTTTCACCAACAATTAAAATTAACTACAATGATATGTCAAGAAAACGGCAAAAACAAGTAAAAGTTAAAATTACCGTGCACTTACGTGCATTCATAAATCTATTTGAAACTTTGCAGTTTGAAAAGAATTGGTTGTAATTTAAATACAACACTTAACATGCGTCTTCATGCACCATGTCATCAGTATGTTTTTGTGCAATGAAAATTCATAAATCATCAAACTTTGCTCACAACATTCTTCGTTCGAGTACCTATATATATATATATATATCACCACCGTAAAGTAGTGGGTCCCCTAAGGTAAATGAAAATCAAATCTGCTAGATATTTCATGTGAAAACTAAATACATGTATAAGCTACATGTAGTAGTCCGATTTCTTGAATCATGCCGAGACAACGGAATTGGACTGCTTATCAAAGCCTGATAACAAAAAAGATGATCGATGCAACCTTTTTTTCATTTTTTGGAACTGCGTATTAAAGGACACAACATATTATATAACAACAAAAAAATTCGCAGATTTTTATCAGACTTGATCAGCCTCAATCAAAACTATAATACGTCAGTTAAGGTATTTCAATGGGACAAAGCAAATGGTCTGAGGGTGAAGAATCTTTAAATAAAGTAATCGTTTAATGATAAAAATGTTTTTGTTAGAATCAATTTTATATCCAAGCGATTTCTTTACGGTTCGTCATTAGAACAATCTCAAACCGGATAGAATATCAGCAAACAATACACGTGATAGAAACAGTGCCAAGGACGTTGTGGGTCACCTTACCGAAGTCCCGTTAATTTTCTTAACTTTCCCGTTTCATTAACGGAAAAATATTTTACAAAGACTAAACAACTACCCTATTCATCTTTACAATGTTGATTTTAATGTCTCAATTGTTATGCGAGACACCTTTCAATGGTTTATTTTTATTGTGGAGTGGGGTGGGGGGGAGAGGTTAAATCCACTGCTTACCGTTTTTTAAAAGGCCAACCCCGCTATCCGCTCAAACCACACCGAAACCTTCCAAGGGTTCTTATTGGCCCTAGAGATCCTTGAAAGTACTATAATCTCTTTATAACCTTTACAAAATCTCGTTGGAGTGCGATACCATGTCTGTCAGTTGTCCGCTCTATGAATGTTCTAACATCATTGAATTTTTCTGTTTTCATCGGCTTTATCCGATAATCGGCAAATTACCCGGTAGGTAAATTTTCGAAAATAAAATTAAAAGATATTAAAAAAAATTTGTTTCAGAGATTTACGGGAAGCGTGAAACGCGCATTTGGTACGCAAAAATAAATGACAGGACGCACATATTATTGTTACAATATGCATCCCACGGGACGCAACATTATTAATGTATAGAAATTCACAACTTCTCTTGTGCTCGTATCACTATTCGATGGTGTTGATGGTACTAATCATCTGTCTCCAACATCATACGAATTATATTGATTTGTTCTAGGCAGTACCTTGTATTTCTTTTATGTTGAAGACAGAGCACTTATAAGCATTACTCTGATCAGGACTGGGGTTAAAGTATGTTAATGATTAGATTTAGACTATGAATAGGGTTAGGGTTATAGAAATGATAAGACTGGGGTTAATATAAAAGCTTAGGGTTGGGTTCAATGTTAGGGTTAGGGTGATAAAAATGTCTAGGATTAGAGTTAAATCGGCGTTTATCTGATATCAAATGAAGCAGTAGGCATATCCAAATACAAAGAAGAGGCAGCAGCAGCATTATAGTGAAACGAGCATGCGAACACAGCAAAACCATACAAGTGAGCGACTCATAAGTTTTGTGAACGTATTAAAGATAGCAATACCACAATTAAAGCTCCCTTTATTGTTATCGTTTGTTCAACGAATCCCGATATGTAAGGATCTCTGGAATGTATTAATGCGAACATTGCATTTATCATACTAATCGACAATTTAATCCTCTGCGACATAAGCATAATGCAACAATGGACAGACAACAAGATATAGGAACGGAGTCTAACATATCGGAGGAAAGCAATGTTACTGAAGAATCAGATGAAAGATCTTTCAAACGAGACACAGGTTGAAAATCACCATGGGGTATAGTAGTAACCAGAGCAATGAATGGTAATCAGTCCAAATACCAAAAAAAAGTTTGAAGAATACATTGAAGCTGGACATGAAGATTACAAGGAGGACATGTACGAGGACTACAAAGAAACGATTACGGAATTTTATCTAGAAGGCATATTCTGGATAGAAAATATGCGGAGAGACCCAGTGCATAGAAAGAGCAAGAAGACGTTTCAACGCCTAGAAGTAGACTATGACACAAAAGAAGCTTGTCATTATGCTATAGATGAGAGGAAAAATATCTTTGATGAAATATTGGATTCATATGGCCCTTCACATGCCGAAGACAACGAAACTACGTTAAGTAAAAAAAACAAAGACAGTGGGGATTGGAAGGAAGGGGAAATGCAGCCTATCCTTTGAACAGCCAGTCACAAACCTGGTGAAACGCAGAGTGGCCCTTCCTTGATTGAGAAAAATAATTCCTTGATTCAAATGAAATTCACAATTTGCATTTATTTTATTTCATATCACAACTTCCACTACCACCTCCACCACAATAGCCTATCATCCCAACACCACCGAATAGTGAAATTAGCTCGCGTGCACAGTTGTTAATCGTGAGTCGTGTTAACATACTTGTGAGTCATTTAAGCAGGTGTGAGTAGCATCATAAAAACAAAGAATATTAATTGCTGAAAGTGCTAACAAACACGACTCTCATCCCTACATACGTAAGAACAAGACTAATTATCACAATAACCACTGAACCACCACCACCAAATAGTGAAATGAGCAAAGGAAAATTCATACTCATTATCGACTCGTAAGTCTTGTGAACATGAATTTGCACTAGAGAAACCAATCCCGAATTATCTCTCCTAAGTCTCCGATAAAATGTTTCCGATCACGTCACTTCCGGCTCCACCTCGACGATTGTGAGTTTGTTTCTCCCAATATACTACTATCCTTGTTGTACCTGTGAATATTTTAACAACTAGAGCATGCCTGTCATTTCCTTCTCCTACAAAAGGCCTACAACTAGGGTTTTTTTTTCATTTCTTGTTCAGTAACCTGTGATATTAATTTCGAGAACTACCCATGCAGCTGATACAGAAATGCTGCAAGTTCCATGTAAA
Organism: Modiolus philippinarum; assembly: GCA_002080025.1. Taxonomy (NCBI): domain Eukaryota; kingdom Metazoa; phylum Mollusca; class Bivalvia; order Mytilida; family Modiolidae; genus Modiolus; species Modiolus philippinarum. The sequence continues at coordinate 17,622 of MJUU01051303.1, read as the reverse complement.
GATAACACCTTGCCTACTATGTAGGGTTCCTTAACTTCACAAAAATCCTACAAATATCGATGATGTCGGCATCGAGTAACTGTTCTACCACTAATTTATCCATCAATTCAACGATTGCATTTATCTTAATTAAAGAGTTAGTTCAAAACTTATCATTCCCTGGTGTAAATTACTTTTGGAGTGTAAAAAATTCCATTGAAAATTTAGATAGATTAAAATCAATAAATGTCCAGTTTCGTCTATTGACAGTTATGATTTTTCTACATTTGAACAACTTTTATTAGGCCGCCCTTGGGGCCTAATTAATTCTTTCTTAAACGTGAACGTAAGACATTGAGAGCTATAAGGGAGAGAGGGGGAATAAAACACAAAAAATTCAAACAAATTGTTTACAATTATCTTTAACAAATTTTAATGCTTAAATATGCTTTAGTACAGATTTCACACTTTTATTTTTAATTCTTGGCTGACACAAAGCCTTTTATTCCACATTCTTTTGAATGTCTTTCATCAGTTCCATACCCAACTGCTCAATTAGTGATGGATCGTGACCTCAACCCGAAAATTTGCAGATATTACAAAATTATGTCTCCCTCTGACATATTGTTTTGCCCTTTGTTTCTTCTTCCTCTGCTTCTTCTCAGACAATCGTTTCCATACTTTTTTTTATCTTATTTTATAGACTTTCTAGGACAGAACTTTATCATCTTTTGTCCTAGATTCAAGAAATTTGGCATGAAGGTATATCACTATGTGAAGGTAAATTGTGTTCAAATTGACCTTGATGTGACCCTGATCTTTGACCTTAAGATCAAATTATTGAAAATTTTAGCCGTTGGCCTGTTTGGGCAAGATTTTTTTTCCTTTCCATCCTTTGACATAGACTTAAAATATATTTGGCTTGTTGGAATATTATCATGTGAGGGTGTGTCATGGTCATAGTGACCTTGAGATCAAATTACAGGATAGTTTTTATACCCCGCCACATGTAGTGGCGAGGTATTATGTTAAACCCCCAGTCATGTGTCTATATGTCCGTCCATCCACCCACCCTCCGAAGGTTTCCAACTGATAACTTGTGAACGAAATAGCAAAAGCATTTCAAACTTAGTATATAAGTTGTTAACTACTAAATTGGGGTCAAATTTTTGGGTTCATGAGTAATGAGCCTTGAAATTTTGTAAACTTATAGGTTTCCGACTGATAACTTGTGAACAAATTATTATACTGTCTTCAAACTCGGTATGTGAATTGTTTACTATAGTTTACTATAAATCTCGGACCAAGCTCAATTTTGGGTTCAAAGGTCCAAGGGATTCATGAGTTATGCCCTTGAAATGTGAAATTTTGCGAATTTTAGGGTTTTCGACTGATTACTTGTGAACGCAATAACATACTGTCTTCAAACTTGATATGTTAGTTGTTTACTATAAATTTCCGACCAAGTTCAATTTTGGTTAGAAGATTAAGGGGTTCATTAGTTATGCCCCTTTTAACTTTGAAATTTAGGAAACGTGGCGGGGCATCATGTAATGCACCATTATTTTTTCTTTGTTCCATGGCAAGAACGTTTGTATATTAGGATCTAGACTGAATATATTTGGCATGTTGGTTAATCATCATGAGATTGTTTGTCACATACCGTTGTGATCTTCTTATGACTTTGACCTTGAGGTCAAATACTGAAATTGGAATTTCTGGGCCAGAACTTTTTCATCTCCAGATCAAGACTTAATATTTTCAGCATGTGGGTGTATCATCATGTGAAAATGACTGGCGTACCATAGTGACTTTACCTTTGACCTTGAGGTCAAATTACTGAATAGGTTTGTCCAATGTCAAGATTTTTCTCAACTTTTGACCTAGACTGAAGATATTAAACATGTGGGTGCATCATCATAAGACCATGTATTGTGTATCATAATAACCTTAATGTGACATTGACCTTAAGGTCAAATTACTGAAATGTGCCTGTGCTTGCAAGAACTTTTTACCTTTTGAACTTGACTGAAGATATTAGGCATGTTGGTGCATCACCATGAGACTGTGTGTCACGTAAAATAGTGACCTTCATATGACCTTGACCTTGAGGTCAAATTACTGAAATTCGCCTCTCCAGACCAGCTTTTTCATCTTTTGAACTTGACTTAAGATATTTGGCGCATAAGCGTATTATAATGAGAAGTTGTGTCGGGTACCGCATTGACCTTAATGTGACCTTGATTTGAGTTCAAATTAATGACTTTTTAGTTGTTTGCCTGTCAGGGCCAGACTATTTCATCTTCTAACCTAGAATTAAAATAATGGAAAAGTGGATGTATCATTATGAAAAGTGTGTGTCACATACCATAGTGACCTTCACGTGTCATTGACCTTTGTGCTTGAGGTAAAATGAATCAGTTTTTTTCTGGGCCAGAATTTTTTCATCTTTTGACCTAGACTTAAGATATTTCTTTCGTTAGTAATGTATTTGGAATTTTCTAGCATATCTTTTGAAAAAATGTTATATGACGGAGGAGACATATGTTTTAGTTTGCTAAAACAGTTACCCAAAGCTTTGTTTCTTATTTCCAGAATGTTCAAAAAGGTGACGTTAAACGCAGAATTATTTTAGGATAGCCTTAGATGCACTTTTAAATTTTCTGGTCTACAGTTCATTTGTTGCAATTAAAAGCAAGGATTCTTCTCTAATTCATATTACTTGATTCTGGAGATCCTATGACATGATTAAGGCACTGATTCTTTTGCTAGACAATAGTGTTCGTTTTTGGCAACATTATTTTTCAATCTGTTACTGGAATTCCTATTGGTACAAAATGTGCACCTCTCTATGCATATTTTTGTCTGCTCTATTACGAAAGGGACTTTATGAAAATTTTTTTTAAATAGAACCGTAAAAAACAAAACAGTGATGCACATATTTCAATTTTGAATGAGAGCAGCATGTATATAGAGCATTTCTTTAATAGTGACATCCCAAGTGTTTAGGCAATGTCGACCTCACTTCCCACAAAAGTTGAAACTTAATAAAACAAACAATGATTCTAAATACTGTCCATTTTTTCGATCTTTTTTTCACAATTTGAATTTATTCAACAATGCTTGTTACAATCAAGCTTCAAGGCCAAGTGAGCAATGAAGTTTCCCTGTGAAATCTCATTGAATTAGCCAGGACACTAATCAATGAACAATACAAATAAAAGGCATAAGAAATCAAAACTAATATAAATTATCATATTCAATAACAAAATATTAAAAATCATCAATTGTTACCGAGAATATCTCGATGTTTACAAAAAAATTTTACACTAGTTTTCAAATCTTTTCAAGAAAGGGTCTCTTAAAAAGTGCCTTTCTTTTGATATGTCACTTAAACTCTCTTACAAATAGATCAAAAACATTTACGAATTTTCTTTTTTTTGTTTCGATATATAATAGGCTTTATATTTGTAAATCCTATTATTGTCAAAAGATAGTTAAAGTCGTTGTAATTTTTGTCAAAAATTTGTAACCAATAACCAAATGTTATATCATTATTAATGCCCAATTTACCCAATTATTCTTTAATTTCATTCCAAAGTTCAGATAGAACTTTACTTTTAATGAGATAATGTTCGTAGTTCTCTTCTTCCCCACAACACAATCAAGAACCGTTGTTTGCTATTTTCCATTTAAACAAAATTTAATTAGTTGGTAATATACATTGTAATAAGTTCCATCTGAATATCTTAAATTATTTTCGTGTTATCTTTCAAATATAAACGAATAGAAATGAGAAAAAAAAGTATTTTTGTTATCGTAATGATTGTCAAAATGCAAATGTGCCAATGTATTGTGACCAGTACATTCCTGAAAGGATGGGTTGCAATAAGGCATTTTCTGGTCCACCTAGAATTTTGATATAATACGTTTCAATGTAACCTACAATATATGTAGTTTAAGATTGTACAATAAAATGTCAAAACGCTCATGTGCAGGTCACGTGATCACGTGATTTTACTAGTACTCATGTCAAAAGAATAAATAGAGTATGAAAAGAATAAAGATTGGCATAGGTCTCAATAACCGGTTATAACGTTGCCATTCACTTCAAGGCAAAAACAGGCAATTTCAAAGATCTGCCCTCAACATTTACGGTTAACGCGAGTCTCATGTCATATATATCATTTCGAAGCATTTCATCTTAAGAATCCAAGCCTGTTTTAAAAATATGGGGGTCACCGTTTAGTTTTCTCACAAAATTGCAACGAATAAAAATATGAAATATTTACCTTTTTGATCACATGTGCTGCCCCACCATGACTAATGCCCTTTCACTCAGCTGTAAACACAATATTCATATACTTTCCTCAAATATGACATTTGTTCCCATAATTATATGCTATGAGCTTTCATTTAAGCCTTTTTATGATGTTCTCACCATTAAAATATACTATTTATGACTTGAAACACCATATTTTTAAATTTTTGTTCTTTAGGAAGTTTTTACTGAGGGGCCAATTGACCCGGAAGTGGTTAATGAGACCGTAAGATTTCAACTTGTATTAAAAATGAGGGTTTTGCTCTTTCAATTGAAAGTGCACACTTGTGCGAGTAAAATGATACCCAATATGCACTGGTTCAATTCCTGGTATATCAAATACAGTATGTCGCGAGCAAATTTAGAGAAGTTTGACATCACATATGAAGCGCACAGTCATTGTGTATGAAAAGGAAGTTTTGCAATAAACTTTACAAAATGAGTAATAAATATCTCTCAAAATGGTATAATGTAGGCTTCATGGGTGTACAGAAATAGAAATATGGCTGATATTTATCTAAAAAGCCTACAGGGAAGGAGATAAATGTTATTAATGAAAAAAAAATAGGGAGGGAAATTAGATCTGCAGCATGAAATACCTGTGTGAATCTAAGTTGTGGCCATTTTTGAGAAAATAAAATATTATTTCCATTTCTCAACCATATATTTATGATAACAGGCCATCATTTGACAAGCTAGTGCAATTTTTGGAAAGAGAATGAATGGTTGCTAAGGTGAATAAGGGCAGAACCTATTCAAAGATATGATGACGCCTGCCTCTTAAGGTCTCAATAACCGGTTATAACGTTGCCATTCACTTCAAGGCAAAAACAGGCAATTTCAAAGTTTTGCCCTCAACATATACGGTTAACGCGAGTCTCATGTCATATATCATTTCGAAGCATTTTATCTAAAGAATCCAAACCTGTTGTAAAAATATGGGGGTCACCGTTTGGTTTTCTCACAAAATTGCAACGAATAAAAATATGAAATATTTACCTTTTTGATCACATGTGCTGCCCCGCCATGACTAATGCCCTTTCACTCAGCTGTAAACACAATATTCATACACGTTCCTCAAATATGACACTTGTTCCCATAATTATATGCTATGAGCTTTCATTTAGGCCTTTTTATGATGTTCTCACCATTAAAATATACTATTTATGACTTTAAACACCATATTTTAAAATTTTTGTTCTTTAGGAACTTTTTGACTTAGGGGCCAATTGACCCAGAAGTGGTTAGTGAGACCTTAATGACAAAACGACATGAACCTCATTTTGATATTAAAATAATATGCAAACGGTGTTATTCTATCCATGATATAATTCTTTTGTTAATCAATATCATTTTTGAAAGGAAATAATGCAGTTTAACACAGATTACAGTGGGGTGCAGACATAACCTCTCGCCAAGTTAACTTGAACCAGTCATAAAAGCTCTTCTAAGTTAACTTAGGACCGTTTTCAAGTTAACTTAGACCAGTCATAGAGCAGTCATAAAAGCTGCTCTAAGTTAACTTTAGAACTGTTCTAGGGCCCTGACTGCTCTGACCTGTTCTTGTCATAGAATCCTGACTGCTTTGACCTGTTCTGGTCGTAGAGTCCTGACTGCTCTGACCTGTTCTGGTCATAGAGCCCTGACTGCACTAACCAGTCATAGAATCCTGACTGCTCTGACCTGTCATAGAGCCCTGACTGCTTTAATGTTACAGCAATGGAAATGTTCAACATTCCCAAATTAGCGCTCGTCGTGTAAAGCGTGTGCGTGTATCGTGTAACGTTCTCGTATCGTGAAACGTGCGTTTACTACTTTCATTCAAAAGACCACATCTTATAGATATATTTGCCCGTTTTCTTTGCCTAGAAAAATAATTTATTTTCATGAAAATTTCGAACAAAATAAATTATTTATTTCCTCGACAAGTAGGATTAAAATATTTGTTTTCTCTGGACCTAGGACTAATATAAGTCCCAGCTGGGACCAAGATTAAATTATTTATTTACAAAATCGCCCAATTCATACCCCTGAAAATCAACTGGTCGTCCCCTTATTTCTGTTTTTTAAAAGATAATATAGATATTTACAACTGCAACTTTACAACTTAAAAAATATTAACATATTAACATATCAATTGTTTTGGGCTCTACTATTCATGAAGAAAATCTGCCTTTTCTTATATATTTCATGTTAAATTACAGAAAGTTGAAGTATTGCGGCCATCGATATAATATCGAATAAATAAATTCTGCCTTTTCTTTATTTCATGTTAAATTACAGCAAGTTGAAGTATTGTGGGCATCGATATAATATCGAATGAAGAAAATTTGCCTTTTATTATATATTTTAGGTTAAATTACAGAAAGTTGAAGTATTGCGGGCATCAATATAATATCGAATGAAGAAAATCTGCTTTCTCTTATATTTCAGGTTAAGTAACAGAAAGTTGAAGTATTGCGGGTATTGATATAATATTAAATGAAGAAAATCTGCTTTTTCTTATATATTTTAGGTTAAATTACAGAAAGTTGAAGTATTGCGGCCATCGATATAATATCGAATGAAGAAAATCTGCCTTTTCTAATGTATTTCATGTTAAATTACAGCACGTTGAAGTATTGCGGGCATCGATATAATATCGAATGAAGAAAATCTGCCTTTTGTAATATATTTTAGGTTAAATTACAGAAAGTTGAAGTATTGCGGCCATCGATATAATATCGAATAAATAAATTCTGCCTTTTCTTTATTTCATGTTAAATTACAGCAAGTTGAAGTATTGCGGGCATCGATATAATATCGAATGAAGAAAATCTGCGTTTTCTTATATATTTCATGTTAAATTACAGCAAGTTGAAGTATTGCGGGCATCGATATAATATTGAATAAAGAAAATCTGCCTTTTGTTATATATTTTAGGTTAAAATACAGAAAGTTGAAGTATTGCGGCCATTGATATAATATCGAATGAAGAAAATCTGCCTTTTCTTATATATTTCATGTTAAATTACAGAAAGTTGAAGTATTGCCGGCATCGATATAATATCGAATGAAGAAAATTTGTCTTTTATTATATATTTTAGGTTAAATTACAGAAAGTTGAATTATTGCGGGCATCAATATAATATCGAATGAAGAAAATTTGCCTTTTGTTATATATTTTAGGTTAAATTACAGAAAGTTGAAGTATTGCTGTCATCGATATAATATCGAATGAAGAAAATCTGCCTTTTCTTATATATTTCATGTTAAATTACAGCAAGTTGAAGTATTGCAGGCATCGATATAATATCGAATGAAGAAAATCTGCTTTTTTCTTATATATTTTAGGCTAAATTACAGAAAGTTGAAGTATTACGGCCATCGATATAATATCGAATGAAGAAAATCTGCCTTTTCTTATGTATTTCATGTTAAATTACAGAAAGTTGAAGTATTGCGGGTATCGATATAATATCGAATGGAGAAAATCTCCCTTTTCTTATATATTTTAGGTTAAATTTCAGCAAGTTGTAGTATTGCGTGCATCGATATAATATCGAATGAAGAAAATCTGCTTTTTCTTATATATTTCATGTTAAATTACAGCAAGTTGAAGTATTGTGGGCATCGATAAAATATAAAATGAAGAAAATCTGCTTTTTCTTAACTTATTTTAGGTTGAATTACAGAAACTTTGAGCATTGAGCCATCGATATAATATTGAATGAAAAAAGTTGTAGTATTCGTGGGTGCATCATTTTAACGTGAAAATGGAAATATGCACCTCTTCTAATATTTGATGTTTGTGGCTGTTAAACAGTTAAATGCAGGATATTTTATTTACTTCATGACTGATTTTTATTCAGTTTTGTTTATTTATTTATCTAATTATTTATTTTACAAAATTACATAAATTTACAGTATTACTGTTTTCGAGTACATAAAAGTGACTGTTTTCTGATAGTTCTGATATGGTTACGGCAAAATTTAAGAAAATTGCTTTCAACGTGTGAAAAATATGTGCGGTCGTGCGCGTGGTAGGAATATGGGACGTATCCAGCGCTGTATTAAATTTTGAGTATTCACAGTTCTTGTATTGTTTTAGAGCTATACGACTAATCAGAGCAGTCAGGATTCTATGACAGGTTAGAGCGGCCAGGGCTCTATGACTGTTCAGAGCAGTCAGGGCTCTATGACAGGTCAGAGCAGTCAGGATTCTATGACAGGTTAGGGCGGTCAGGGCTCTATGACTGCATGATCAGAGCAGTCAGGGCTCTATGACTGGTCAGAGCAGTCAGGATTCTATGACTGCTCCAAGTTAACTTCAAGTTAACTTAGGACTGTTCTCATGACTGCTCCCCAAGTTAACTTGGGCGAGAGGTTATGTCTGCACCCTGCTGTACTTTTTATTAAAAAAATCTACACAAAAACTTCATTTTTCGAGGTAATGGAGGACTATGCCATGTCATGTTTTGATATTGTCTGGACATTATTGGAAATATGTGCTCGTCAGACATTTTTTTTCATATACTGAAACATGTTTTTATATTTGAAGCAAAAAATCACGTTGTTGGACTTAAATAAAATGATTTTATCGACTTCGAAAACTTGATTGGCATTAGCATATGTTTAACCCTTAAAATATTTTTTTTTATTTTCGAAATGTTTGCCTCGAATTCATACACTGAGACTTGGATTGTTGCAATGTGGATATTTTGCGCTTTGGTGTAATTAAAGAATATGTGTATTAAATATTGAGAGCTTTTCTTATAAATTATACCAATGAGAGCTGTAAAACTAAAGATGCATGTATCTGTTATATTTTATCTAAGACAGGTGATTGTTAGATTCATATGTTTAAGCATCATTTCTGCCCAAGTCTCACCTCTATAGGAAAGTTATAGGGGGTCCTGTAATATATCGAAAGGGGAAACCCCTTTTCTAAGACGGACAGTTATAAAACTGAAGGTATAATATATAAAGTTAACACAGGAAACAAACTAAATTGAAAATACAAAGAAATTGGAAAACAGATGATCAAATTTCTTCAGAATATTTTTTTATTTATGCAAAGATGATGCTTTAAAGCAATTAATTATGCCACGGCTCATAAATACTGTTTCAAATCTCTACAAAAACATAATTTTATATCGGGAAAAACAATTAAGGAGAAAATAACAAAATAAATATCATCTTTATTTCAAACCAGGTCTTCTTCAGCTTATTTGGCAGATTGCCAAGTTAGAAAAAAGCTCATTCAAGGTATAGAATACCAGCTAAACCACATTTACTGAGAATTTTAATGTGTATAAAGCTTTATTGTGCATATAAAAATCAATCAAACTTTGATAAAAAAGACAAATTACAAAACAGAATATAATAAATACACAGAATTTTCACCTTAAAAATACATTTTTTCAGTTTTTTATATGACTTGCATGCGGAACCAGCTTGGTATTTTGCATGCATAATTCTTATTAAGTAAGTAATATCTTGTAAAATTATAAGCTTGGTTCCGAATGCAAGGCAGGGTTAAAATTGAGTTTGAATATACCCCATGTTGACTATTTTTCAATAGGATCAATGTTAATTGCCATGAAGAGGGGTATTAGAAATGAGCTAATTTCAGTGGAATGAAGCAATGTTTTGAAAAAAAATTAATATGGTTAAAAACTACAGATATCCTGGTGTTGAAAGGTATCAAAGACAGTATGCTTTTACTAAATTTATTTTGGGGCAAATCTGTGGACCGATTTAAGGCCTTAATGCAACCCATCCTTTATTCTTTACACAAAGATTATAAACATTTTTATTTGACAAAGAAGAAATATCCCTCAATTTTCCCTCCCAAAGAAGTTTAGATTTTAGAGAAATTACCTGAACAATACTTTTCTTAGAGTTTTCCTTTTTCAAAATAGTAAACCATTCTTTCGGAATAGACCTTTTTATTTTGGTTACTTCTGATATCCAGTTTGTTTTATCTTGTAACACCTTGAGGACAAGTTGTTCATTTATATCGCCATTTTTATCTATAATATCATTTAGAAATATAATACCACTTTTAATCCACGAACTAAAGAACAAACATTTCCTATTAAATTTAATGAAAGAATTTCCCCATAATATTTGTTTTCTAATATCAAAAAATGTTTTGGGAACGAAATGTATCCGCCACCACCTCGTATCCACGATTTCAATACCTCTTGATAAAATATTGGGATAGTCTCAAAATTATTTAAATTTTTTATGTTTTTTAAATTTAATCTAAAAATTAAAAGGTCCTTTCCATAGATTTCTAAGCATTTTTGAGGTATAAGTTTCCAATTTGTAGTTGTCTCACCTAACATTTTCCCTATCCATGCCACTTTTTGAGATGTAAAGTGGCATTTAAAATCTATCATATTAAGTCCTCCTTTTTTCAAATTTACCTATCAGAGATGAACGTTTTACCTTATCTTTTTTCCCATATAAACTCAAAACAACATGATTCTATTTCTTCGACATACCTATCTGGAATGACACAAGCACTACCAATGTAAGTAAATTGTGGTAATATTAATGATTTTTATAATTAAAATTCTGCCCAAAATAGTTAAATTTCTTTTTTGCCATGACTTTAAAAGTTGTTTCATTTCTATGATTTTATTTTCTAAATTAAGTTTTATACATTCGTCTTTGTCACGACCAAAATATACACCAAAGGCTTTTATCGGTTTTTTATGTCCGATTATGTTTCCAATATCAACTTTACTATGTTTTAGCTTACCCACCCAGATTCTTTCTGTTTTTTTTGTTATTTATTTATGTATTTATTTTTTATTTTTTTTTTTTTTAGAAAATCGGACTTCGTTTTTTTTTTTTTAATTAGTTTATATATTAACATTTAATATCTTAATATAGTGTGACTAGCAAACTGCAGCTTATTACTATGGGCATTTCTTACCCTCGTTTTGGATTATACTTTTGGATAGGGGCTTCCATATATATTATTTGATTGTAATGCTGCTTATTAGAGGACACGTGTACAGCATAACGAAATTTACTGTTTTTTTTCACATTGATTATTTTTTTGTATTTTAACGGATATGTGTTTACAAAATATCATAAACTGCTACAAAAAATCAAGAAAAAAAAACTTGCATTCTTTTCGTAATAGGGGATATCGACAGGATATTCTTAGTGATTCCATTAAATTCGCTTTTGGATCATATGACCTGAAGATTTAACAACTGAACTGGCTTCTCACTGATACTTCCGATGTTTATTGAAATCCATGATGTCAGATTCCTTACTATACCCTCAGAAATTTTTTTTTTAATTTAATTTTTTCTCCCGTAGTGCGATAGTGTTTTACCAGCAGACTAGGCTCATTGGGCAATTTAACGGGGAGCTATCCTTGGCACATCTTTACCGATTTTTATGCAACTTGGGTATTTATTGTATTTCTAAGGTAAGCGAGAACCGAACCGTCAGTCTATCCATAATGCATAGCTATGTCCTTAGCTGAATTTTGGGTTTTATTTTTAGATCCTTTTGGTTATTTGCTCTCTATCAGTTTTATACGTTTTTTGGTTAATGGACCTCAAAATGTTTTGGCTTGATCTGCACTGAAGTTGTCAAAATGCGCATATGCAGAAGATAAATTAACAGTAACTTCGGTATTTTGTTATCTGACACGAATAATGCTAGGACATTTGCAACATCGAAGAAACAAAGACATAACAGAGTATGGCACAGAAAAGAAAAATGAAGACACACACTTACAAAAATTGAAAACACTGATTCAATTTAAAACACCTTAATAGATCAGAATCACTGGTGTTCTAAATTACGTTTTGTCTTATTTTTTTTCCTTCTCAGGCTAATGGTCTTGGAGTTAATAGTCTACCTGAATTTGGTTGTTATTTGTATAGTTATTATGCTATACGGTGACGGGATTATAAAGGGGGTTTGAGTACCAATAAACCGTTTTCACCCTACCCCTAGCTCTTGCTATTGCCGGTTCAAAACGGACTATCCCGAGTTCCTATTGTTGTCTACATTCGTCTTTTGTCGTATTATTGTATTTCTTCTGCAGTTCACTCTTCGATTATGGGATGTACTAGTAATTGTAATTGTCGGCCATTCTAAGTGTTTCCTGATATCTTCTCATTAATTGAAAAGTAATGATAACAATCAAGTAGCAATAGAATTCAAGGACTTGTAAAAGCCCTTGAAAACTACAATTTTATCAAAAAAGAATATATATCTGGAATTTAATCATTTCAGAAAATATTATTTATTGAATGAATATTTTTATTCTCATAAACTATAAATACATAGTTACAGAGAAAAATAATACATAATAAATATATAATAATACATGTGTGAACATAAATACATAAATATATAATAACATAGAAATTATAATGAGTTAAATAATAAAGTTAACCCGGAGGACTGACTTTCACATTTATAATTTTCAAAAATTTACAAAGTTTTTCAAGTGTTACGAAATTGTGTTTTAATTAAATCTAAAACACCCAGAGTTTTAATCTTGTTCAAACCGATAACGATATCAGGTTCGCTGCTGTGCTAACCGTTATTTCTCCCACTACGGATTCCGTAACAGCTAAAGCTAGTCAATTTGTATAGTATAGTCCATTTGGTGGCTATAAAAATAGGGAAAAAAATAATTAAAAATCAAAGAAAAATTAGAGATGTATTTAGTGAAACATTTCTTAATAAATTAGTCAATACATAACTGAAAAACATATTTATGACATTTTCCCCTCAAAAATAAAGATTTTGTCCATTACTTGCAATGGTATTTTTTCAGGAATACAAGTATGGGAGTGTGCCAGAGAACTAAACAGCCTGACCTGACCTTAACTGGCTATTGTTATACAAATTCTGTCACATGGCACTTACATACATGTGTGAAGAATTTAAATATAGACCAATAACATTTGCATGTAAGGATAAACATTCTCAACACTTAATTGTTGTTTTCATAACAAACAAAATCCATTGGCCACTTGGAATCTAAATATGACAATGCTACTTTATTTTTATATCATAAAGTTTACTGAGAAGAAATTTGGAGTACAAATTATAATTAAATTTAATAACAATTATACAAATATATTTTTTCTTGAAAAGATATTTTATCATAGTTTTCTTTTAAAA
>MJUU01051298.1:72987-93076 GCA_002080025.1 Modiolus philippinarum | reverse complement strand
TTTTTCCCAAAATATTGTGTGAACGGCTTTACCAGTGTTACGCTGACTTGTTTCGTATTTTAAGTGTCTTCCTCTTTGCATATTTGCACCATTTTCGCTGATCTTCTTTTCTTTAGATGAAGCAATTCTGTTTTTAGTGATGCCGATGACGTTGTCACGCGACAATGTTACATAGCAATGTGATTGGACGATATAAATACGGGATTTCCCTTTTTCTAAAAATATGTCGCACGTGACGTTTCCCGCGGTGAATATCCTTTTCATGGAGTGAATATCCTTATTTATTCATTTTAATGTCAATGCAACTTTACCATTAGTATTAATATATTATAGAATAATACTGATTATTCTGATTTCGTTTGATTTTAAACATCTTTTTTGGTTGAAATTATGGATTCCCTTTGTTTTGGTTCTAGTGCTGTTGATGAGGAATACATTTCCGAAATGGCTATACAACTCATTAAAATTATTGTAGTTGGAGTTAACTTATGTGTTATGGTCTCATGTTCACTTACTCCATATCCTTTCGTAAAATATATGTATATATTTCATTTATGGTGTTTTTTTCAGTAAATGTATCATAGGGATACACTGTCTAACTTTTTGGCTTCTTATTATTTGTAATTTCCAAATGTTATTCTTACTACCTGTTTAAAGTGCCCATTTCTCACTACTTAATCACATTACGTTTTCTTACAATTTCATCGATGAGTGCCCCTTGTTGTTGATATGTTTTGATTGCCTTCTTTAAGAATTTTTGTCAGGCAACGAGTGACAGCAGTTGTAGGAACACTTTGCCAGTTACTTTAATGTTTGTTCACGATCATGCATCCATAAACAGCAACAAATATAGATGTAGCATTATTCGACATCTATCAATAATTCCACCCTAGGGGCCATCTTGAAATTACTATGAGGTATGAGCAAAGCTCATTATTCCATGGCTCATTGTGACTTCAGGAAAACAACAATTATAACGTTGTTCAATTGCTTGGTGTGTCCTTGTATTTCTGGAGACTTTGTCTAAAGTGCATTTAATCCATATACATACATTGTTTATTTTGTTAGTATGTTAGTTTGTCCTTATCATTTCTGTTGTTTTCGTTTTGTATTATGTTCGAATTGTTACAGATATTTATTTGACATTATATATTTATCATAGAAAGAATACATATTACATTATAATAAACAATATATTAATTTTGATCCTTTTGATTAATTATTCGCTGTCAACTTTTATACATCAGTTAATTTCTGGATTTCCAATGGTTTAGATTGTATCTGCACTGAAGAGACAAAAAAAAAATAAATAAAAAAAAAATGCCGTAATGGCTATATGCAAAACGTTTGAAGGTAAATTTACAGTAACAAACTAGCTAATATTAATGTTACAATCATTTTTTATCAAAGTTTTTGGTCCTTTAACTTTTAATATAGAATGCTGATTTAATTTAACTGTTTCTATATCTGTAGCGTGAAAGAAAATATTTATCAAATTCATTGATATCTAAATATCTGTTTGTTTTCAACAAAACTGCGTTTATCTGGACAAACAGCTCTATTAAATTTCCGCGGCTAGCAAATATGTATTTTTAACAACTAACGGTTTTCATTTCAATCGTCTATTCGTTAGACTTTTGTCGTAAATATTTAATTGACTTTATTTTGTCACGTTGTGGTCTTAACATCAACGTGTTACCTTTCGGTCAATGGTCAGACCATGAAAAAATAAATTATCACCTAAGTAATAAGTCAATAACACCTGTATACTATTTTTATTTCTATATTGACTGACAGGGCTATAACTAAGACTCAGTTTTTAAAATGAGGAGAGATTACATCGTAGATTTTCAGATAAGAAAATTTATTACTGAGCCACTTAATATTGTGTTTTATTGCCTGTTAAATAAAATTGGACACCATAAAGCCAAAACGCTAAAATAGGATGAATCTATGCTATACCAGAAATACCCCATAAACAATTCTGACAACATTAGCAACTCAAATTGTTGAACCTTAGATGTTTACAAATAATACTGCATAAACAAAATTTTTAATCTGAAACATGAACTGTTAATAAATAAAAAAAGAGGTAGATAAGTTAAACCGGCGTTTAGCATTTGCGCCGATTTTGTCTTTCGTTTTCGCCGATTTTTCTTTCATTTGCGCCGATTATTTCTTTCATTTGCGCCGATTTTTTTTAATTGTTAATTTAGTGTCAAATACAGATATTTTTTTATTTGTCAAAACAGACAAGAACGTCTTTTTAGGTGAAAAAATATACATGTTGTTCAATGAAAACGCATAAATTAAATTTAATTTAACAAAATGCAAATTAATTGTTGCGGTATAAAAAATATGAAATTCGTTTGTAATGTTTTTTACAATATTTTAACATGTAAGTAAAACATTAAGCATTGATTAATTAATTTGTCGCTGCTATAACATTTTCAACTTGAGAAAGATGTTGTAAATTCAATATTTCGATATTTCTAACAATAGATAGGCAGGTAAATTAATAAATACCACTGTTTATTAACGCAACATTTTTTGCACATTGACCATAGTAAGAGATGCCCAATTTTCTAAATAGTTTTTAACAAAAATCATGATACATGTTCATATAAAAATAAACATACATTGCATACAATAAATAAATAAATTGATTAACAGAATAATGATATTTAATATTAAATACTATCTGTAAAAATTACATTATTTCCAGATTATTAAAAATGATCGGTTGGTGTAAATATAAAAAAAATCTTTTGAACAAATATAATATGAAATAATTACAAAAAATAAAAATGAAACACAAAACACAAGTTAAGAAAAGATCACTCCTGGTGATACCATGATAAAAATACTTAAAATTCTTAAATATTTTATGAAAGGATAAAAGACTGTTTCAAGCATAAAATGCTGTATTCAAAGGGAAGAAACACAATTCAATCAAACACCTAACTTTTGTAATATTGCAAAAATATTTTTTAAGATATAATTTCACTTTTGGCCCTTACAACTTATCTTCTATTATTTGTTATGGTAGACAGTAGGGCTTAATTCAATTTATAAAGTAAATTTACCCGTTTAATCTTTTGACGAGGTTAATAAACTTCCAATACAAACACAGATTACTGATTTGACAGTGTAAAGAGTTGCTTTAAGCGATCTTATTGGCTGTTTAAATTATATGTTACTTTTTACCTGAGCATGCATAACATCAAAGTGGTTGATCACCTGAACAAATTGATTCAATTTTAAAGTATGGATTACTTGAACCATCACAACTAACTACAGAATCAAAGGAAATTAAAATGTCTTAATTGTCAAAAGGCGTGTTTGTGAACCCTTACGAACTAGCTAATCAGAATTTAACAGCAAAATAATTGATTTCTTCGCGTACATTTTATTAAAAAAACTGTATTGAACTCTATTCACAAAAATATAATATATGTGTCATGTAGTTCAAATCTGAAATTCATGGCGATGTTAGTCATAAACGACTGCATGTTTATAATTTAATGATCTTTAAAATATGTGGATATGGTTTGCAGACATTTTGACTTGTAGAGCTTATTTCAATTTTAATTTTTATCTTTTCAATATTTTATTCATGCGTAATTTATTCGGCAAACAATCATTAGTGTTACAAATTGCAAAATAAATTGATTTGGAATCAATTTAAATTGCGCAAAGTAAATCATGCAAGGAAAGTTATGAAACATTTATTTTTACATGTTTCAATAAATATGTTTTTATTTTTTTTATTAGAGTAAAAAAGAAGAAAACGCTTAGTTTTTCAAAGAAAGATTTATTTGAAATAATAGTTAATCAAATGACTATTAACAAAATATGGTTTCGTTTTTTCTAATTTTATTAAATCACTATAGTATCAAAATCTATTAAAAAAGGTCTGGTATATATATATAACTTAACAAAATACTTGCCTTAGCAGATACACGCTTTATTTTCCAATTGCAATTTTCAAAGAACAAAATTCTAAGATAATAGATAAAACTTGAGTACACAATACTAAATAAATACAATACTCATGCATAATTTTATTAAATAGAGTGTTTTTCTTTATTTATTATAATTTATTTTTTCAGGACTCCAGACAACAAATCTACTGGAAAAGGCCTTTCCCCGATACGGCCGTTTGCCAAAAGGAGTCAGTTTCATTTACGATGAAAATGCACATGTTCATGCATATGAATTCAAAAAAGACGTTACTGATGTCGCTTTTCCGTCATCGGACGTTTTAAAGAAGTGCAAATATTTTCCAAATGAATTCTCCGTCTTTTTCATTATTAAACACAGTAGAACATACACAGGAAAAGAATGCGTGTTGGTAATCGGCGACTTCAATAGTAATATTTTGTCAATAGAGATCAATAGAAGACATATCATATTTTATTATAAAAGCAAAAAAGTGAAATTCAAAAATGATTTTCTTCGTGACAATAAATGGCATACAATGGGATTTAGTGTTGGTGGAACTCATGTCACTATGACAACCGATTGCATTAGTAAAAAGCATAGACGTATAAGGAGAAATTTTCCGGAATACGTAGATGCTTTCAACAAAACATTCACATTAGGAAGTTGTGGAAATAAAAGTAATGTTTTCCAGGTAGGTACATTGCAGTGGCATTATATTACATAGAAAGTGCATTTTTTATGATATAAGTAGGTATATTTTGGGTATGGTAGGTCCCTCCTTATTTTTATTATCATACTATCAAAAGTGTACCGGCAGAGACTATAAATACTTTGTTCTAATTATACAGAAAGCTTGAAACAGAAAGAATAGAAACAACAATGACAAAGTAATGTTTGTTGTCTCTTTATCTGTCTTTTTCAATCCTGAAAATTTCACATATTTAAAGAGGTTGCTCCTCATGTTTTGGGATTTTTGTCAGATTTTCTGGTTTTATCCATTTAAAAGCTTTAAAATGTTTTGCTCGGTGACCCTCTTTTTTTCCCTTAATTTCATTTTATACATCTTTGGAAGCATTCTTACAAAATTTTATTCAATTGGTGTTATTTTGTCACATTCATTATTGGATAAACATTGCACATGTTAACATTATCAAAAATACAGAGGAGTTCAGTTTCCCGCCATTTTTAAAAACACTTGTATCTCAAAAATAACATCGGTAACCTATTAAATTTTTCGGCTTAAATTATGTCTTTTTCAATTTTCTAACAAAAAAAAATCTCATTTAATTGAAATCCTTGTTATTTTAAATTTGACCAGCGAACATCCTTAATAATTCAACACTTGGGTTTCAACACAAAACGTTTTTAAAACATTCTATACCAGGAAATAAATACCACGTAGACACCTGAGAATGGTATGGCTTTATATGTCTTTGATTGCAAATAGTTTTGCACATTTTGTATGATCTTTATAGAAATATTTCTCTATATTATACAGACAAGATAACAGTAAACACCTAATAACAATTTTTAACTCAAACATCATTTAAATCCAAAAAGATGTTCCTCTAAACATAATGATATGACATAATAGCTCAATGAAATTCTTTTGCAACAGTATTGTGCTTTGATTTCAATTTCAATTTGTTATTTTTGTGGTTCAACCATCAAAGATATAAACTTGACTCGTTCAACAAACCATATCATCTTTAGTTACTTGATACTACAACTCTTTTTAACTAGATGTTGTCACGATACTCGGCTGGATTCAATTCAGTGTTAAAATTATTCTCAGATTTGGTAGGATTTTTCGACGTTTTTAATGGCGAAATATTCTTCCTAGTTATTGGAGAAATTCCATTTTCATGAGAACCACTTTTCGTTTTAAAAGCTATGTTTTTATAGTTCGGTTCTCACTTACTTTTCGAACAGCAAAAAGTGAAATTTACAGAGTTCGTAATGTTTGATCAAGGTCTGACAATCGTTCATCAACATGCATGTAAGAATAAAGCCTAGGTAGCTAAGTGGTCTAGGGTGCTGGAAATTTTTGATTGTTGTTCTAAATTAAGAATTTTCGGAAAATAATATAACAAGCACTCATTTATGTAACAAAGTACTAACTATAACTTAAGTAGCTTCAATACTCAATCTGATAAAACAAATTACAAAACATCTTAACCTTGCATAAACATTGGCAGATTAAAAGTTAATAGGTCTTGGACTAGAATTACGCGCTGTGAATCCCCTTCACATCTGAACTTTTTTCATTCCATACATGTTCCCTCTATACAATTAGGTATGACAAAAAACCTCTTACAAAAATCATGAAAGTGACAATTTTTTGGATTTTTACTCATTTCAGATATGCACCTATTTCATTTATTGTACTTTTTATGGCTAACATATCAGTAGTGATACAATGTTGATAAAAATTGTCTTGATTTTCAGAGTTGTATGGATTTTAAAAATTTTCCAATATTCTACTTTCCAATGTTAGAACCGTAATAATCTTATGTATATCTTTTTGAAGATATTTTAGCAACAAATTGTGTTCTAAATATTGTTTTAACCTAAATATGAAGGTCCACAAATGTCCCAATTAGCACATCCTCTCTTAAGGAGGGCATGTGCTCATAGAAAATAGGCTAAATTTCTAAAAATGTTATAACATTATTCACGCAACATTGATATAGAATAAAAAAGATAACAGGAAACACCTACAATGGCCGGAAATATAGATAGCCACATGCCACAAAGTAAATAGGAACTGCACAAGAAAAAAAACCACAATAAAAATACAAAAGGCAAACGTAAACAACGATAGGAACTCGGGACAGCCGCACTTGGTACCGGCACTAGCAAAAGCCAGCGGTAGGGTTAAACCGGTTTATGGGTACCCAAACCTTCCCTTTCTCTGTCCTGTTTCACTATAGTATTGTAAACATACGAATAAAACCCATGCATATGTACACAAGTTTTTGTTTTGCGTTTTGATCATTTTTATGCACAAATAGACAAAAACATGTCAATTTTTGCAAAATTTGTAGTGGTAGATAAAGTTTTATTGCTAAATGAAGTTCATATTATTTAACTAGAGGCTCACATGAGCCTGTATCGCTCACCTGGTCACTGGTTTTATTCATTGTCACCTATAGACCACCCATTCATACTATAGATCAGTTCAGCAGATGTTAATTTTCATTCGTGGATGAGGTACAAACTAAAAATCACAAACTTTGGAAGGGATCACCCAAAGACAATTGTTACCAAGTTTGGTTCCAATTGGCTCAGTAGGTTCAGAGGAGAAGACGTTTGAATGCATTTCCCATAGAGTCCCTATGTTAAACTAGTTCCACGCTGGCGGCCATCTTGGATGAGGTAAGAACGTAAAAATCACAAACTTTAAAGGGGACCACCCAAGGACTATTGTGACCAAGTTTGGTTCAATTTGGCCTTGTAGTTTCAGAGGCGAAGATCTTTGGATGCATTTCCCATAGGGTCCCTATGTTAAACTATGTTCCCTGCTGGCGGCAATCTTGAATGAGGTATGAACATAAAAATCACACACTTTGAAGGAAAACATCTAAAGACTATTGTAACCAAGTTTGGTTCCAATTGGCTCAGTGGGTTCAGAGAAGAAGACATTTGAATGCATTTCCGATAGGGTCCCTATGTTAAACTGTGCTCCAAGCTGGCAGCCATCTTGGATGAGGAACAATTGCAAAAATCACAAACTTTAAAGGGGACCATCGAAGGACTAGTGTGTTAAAATTTGGTCCCGGGGATTGGTTTCAGAGGAGAAGATCTTTGAATGCATTTCCCATAGGGTCCTATGTTAAACTATCTTCCCCGCTGGTGCAATTCACATTTAACCTTTATCTAAAACAGTTTTTGAAATAAAAGTAAAAACGTTCAAAAATTTTGAAAATTCAAAGAAAAAGCGGCAATAACTCCTATGTGGGTTGTCAGATTTTCTTCAAAATTGCAGGACATGTAGATCTTACTATGCTGACCATTTTTGTTATACAAACTTCACTTCTGTCTTCTATCATTTTCAATATATAAGACCAGAAGTAACGAAAAACTCAAAATTTTACGGAAAAGGGCAATAACTCCAAGACGGGTAAATGGATATTCTCCAAAATTGCAGGGCAGGTAGATCTCATCATGCTGATCATTTTTACCTCATGTCGGAATTTTGATATCTGTAATGGCTTTCGAGTAATTTGCAAAAAAAAAACCAGCAATTTACTCCTATGTTCTATTTTTAGTAACAGCGGCCATGTTGTTTGGTCTATGGACATAAAAATCACAAACTTGAAAGATCATACCCTGGTGATGATTCAGGCCAAGTTTGGTTTGGATTTGCCTAGTAGTTTCAGAAGAGAAGATCTTTGAATAAAAGTTAACGACGGACGGACGGACGGACGGACGACGGAAGCCGAGTGATGGCAAAAGCTCACTTCACCTTTGGCCAGGTGAACTAAAAATGGATGTAACTTGTACTTTTGTGAATTTTTACATCCTTTTTGTGAATTTATATTACACATCGATACTATATGTGGCAAGAACTGTACAAATTGAGTCAAAAAAGGAAAAATGCAAAGATCTATCTGACTGGTTTACTTGATGGTTAAAGTTTGGTCACTTAAAACATGTAAGGATGATGTTAACATGTTTTATATTCCAGGAAGGAGATTGAATGACAAAAAAACAATTTTTCAGATTGAGAAATGAGATGCATACAGGATTCCATAAACAATTAAACCTCCACAATAATAAATAATTTAAAAACTGTCGTCAATATTTTATACTGGTGAGGTTTATTACTGTATTAGAACTTATTGGGTAAAAAATGACACTAACGTGGATCCATAGTAAAGCCTATACCACCTGCAAACAATTTAACCTCGATAAAAGGTACCTGTAAATATGTCAAAGATGTTCAAAGACAAACCTTTACAATATTTTTTGACCAACACGGGGCAAATTTGTTTTCCTTACCGTTCAGCATAACATTGTTTTCAAGAAAAGAAATCATGGTCTCATAGTCATCCCCAACCTGAAAAAAAGGAAATAAAAAAAAGCAAAACAAAAAGAACAAAATTCATATTGTTATTATCAATAAGAAATGTAGATAAATAATTCTTGATAAAAACAATGGTTCCTGTCTTCATCGAGAAACGTGTTTCCTTTAAATGAAACAAACATCCTCAAAACTCATGCTGAAATATATGTGTGCCACTTGCATAGAAAAATTGAATACAACGGTAAAATTTTTGCCGACAATTGATAGAGGCCCCCCTCATTAATTTTGACAGTTTGATATTCATTGGAGCATATATCATTATGAAATTCTTTATAGCAGAACCGGAAGTGAAATTTCCGTATTGGACCAATTCGTATAGTAAAACACGTTTGAGCCAGTAAATCCATATCGGGTTTATAATTTCATATTGGGCCTGCTGGTCCGTATTTGTCCCAATGAAAAATATGTATTTGATCTAAATATCTACTACTGAAATGGTAATTTTCAACATATTTTACATAACTGGTTAATAAAATATTGTATTTTGTAATTACTTTTACACAGCTCATCCTTTTTGTTTCTGATACATGCGATGCAACTGTTTTCTATAAGAAATTTTGACCATTTTCAAATTTGCAAGATCTTCTATGAAAATCAGGACCTGAAAAAGATAAAAAAAGATATATTTAGCACCTCAACATCGTTTTTATATTTTAATTTTTCAGGGACATCTAAGGGACATGATATTCATCCCAGGTGGTGATGCTACGCGAAGAGCCTGTCCATATAGAATACCTCGACATACCCATACATCTAATAAAATACCCATTTTTCCAGGTAGCTATATGAAATTAACATTTGCTGATAAGTAGTAAGACTAGTTATGTACGTAAGGAACAAATTTGTTGAGGATTATGTTAATTCTTACAGGGATATGCTAAAGATAGCTTGAAAATGGCTCAGTTTGACCAGTATAATGTATCTATCTATCAACTGTATCAATTTAGAACTGACTTGCTTACATTTGACTACATTTAGCATATCTGAACTATCGGATTTAAATTGTGTCTTGCTACCATTATATCTTGAAAAATATAGTCCTTTCAAGTCGTTGGTTAACATAGTTCCACTGTCGATAAATTCGAGCTTTATCGAGTACTTTTATGATTAATCCTCGAGACAGAATATATTCATTTCAGGAATATTTTGTTATTTGAAGATAAGTTCGTTACGAAATGAAATCGTTATCATTCTATCTTATTGGAGAACATTTTGATCTCCTGTAGAATGAAATGGACGACAACAGTAAAATAATTAGAGAAATATCATTTCTTACATGATAGCTAATGAATCGATAACTGGAGACGCCATGATTGTGTACACATTCTGTTGCACTCCTTACCGAGATCAACTAATCGTTGCCATAATTTATCTCGCATATGTATCCTAGAGATTGTGAAACTTCAATATCGGTATGGTGCGCTTCCTTGTACTTAATGATGAAAAAAACAGAATTTTGTTGTTCTGGATAAAAGCAGGTAACACAGACCCACACCTACAAGAAAGGGTTAACACAGACTACAAAGAAGGTATCCTCTGTTTGATTGACCCAATGCTTACTGTTTTTATCCGTTTCCCTATTTTAGGTTATTTATTATATCTTAGTTTACCTTTTATGGAAGGACAATTTGGTTTTTATATGAAGTTGGTAAAACTTCATATATGCTTTATGCAAAGACTATAAAAGTTGAGCTTGTTTTGCAACCTCTATTGACTATCTAGTAAGTGATGTCAATAGGCAGGTAGATGCAAGCAGTATGCTATTGTGATTGGTTGACAAGGACTGAAATGTAATTGTACATGACAATAATTGAGTGTCATATATCTACTTAGATACATACGGATCTGACACCGCTGGCCAAAAATGGGAAGACTGTACTTGGATGGATGTAGGCAACATTGCGTATGACCTCTTTGCAAAATCATTGAAAGTCTGTGTGAATGGAATTTGGAAACATGTTACAGTTGATGTGAAAGGTAGGATTTCTGGTGTTGTCAAGCTGCCATAAATACCTACATGTAGATTGTAAAAATGCCTAAATGTATACATCTTGATTCCTTTTCCCTTATCAAGCATTTTATGAATTAGTATAGCTTTTGACCTAATGCGGAGAACTTCATAGGCATAAACGCATTCGTCTCACTGTCTACTATTTTTTAGATACTATTTTAAGTACAACAATAATAAAATAACATCATATACAAATATATACTAAAAATGCTGCAAAGAAAATACGCCTCTACCATAGCATTTAAATGTTTTGTGTACATAGCATTTTGAGTCCCCCACCCCCAGTGTGCAGTTTGAGATTGACATAGACTTTATTACTCTTATATTCGTTCTTGAATTCATTGTCGAAAGATGTATCTTGCCAGGTAGATAAGTAGTATGCATAATCTGTGATTGCAGCTGATATTCCAAGACGACTAGATTATTTGGAACCTTATCAGGATATACGAACACCAGGACCTGGCATAGATGTGCACGTGTTCAATATTGATGGTGCAGGAAGATTTGCAATATTTGCTAATACAAGGAAGAAGCAGGATGATATGTCTGGACTGTACAAGTGGAAAAATAAACGATTTTCTTTGTATCAGAAGATTTTAACGTACGGTGCACAGAGTTGGACTCATTTCAAGATCGGCAAAGGGGTAAGATATAGTATAGTTTGATGTTGAGTATGCTGCATTGTTCCTTAAGGGGGTTCGCTACTCTATTTGAAAATAAATAGGATTTCAGATATACATGATTTTTTGTTAGAAAATTGAAAAATTTCCAATTTAAGTGAAAAAAATTGATAGGTTGATGATCTCGTTTTTGAGATTTAAGTGATTGAAAATTTGGCGGGAAACTGAACTCCTCTGATTTTTCATAGGATTAACATTAACAAGATTTGACCATGAATGAATGCGACAGAATAAATAGAATTCAATGAAATTTAAACAGAATGCTCATAAAGATGTATATAATGAAATTATGGAAAAAAATAAGGGGGTCAATGGGCAAAAAATTATAATGCTTTTAAATGGATAAAACCCGAGGATTCCGAAAATCTGACAGAAATCCCAAAACATGAGGAGCAAACCTCCTTAAGTGACACTTTGACAACCTGGGATGATCGCTAGAAACTTCGCTTAAGTGATTATTTTTGTTTTCGGTGATGGTGTAATTAATGGTTGGATGTGGAAAGAGGGTGCGTTTCTGTGAAATAATTAGCTTACATACTCACTCCCAAACTATCTTTTCTGAAATGTGCCAAAACAAAAAATGAGTAGATTTGACAGTGTACTTTGTATTATGATTATAAGTCGTATTTTCTCAGTGGGGATTTCAGGGAAATCTACAGAGATTCAGTTGAATGTTGTGTTTTATTTCCGTGTTCGTCATTGTTTGTTTGTGTTCTCCATTTATGCCATGTCTTTGGACTTCGATTTTTGTAATGCCACTCATTTGTTCCTTCGGTATTCTACTGCCGTTGTTGCAAAATATCATGAAGAATACGCTCTAGAAAGAGTACGCAAGATTATCATATCTTTTTACTAAGGATAAGTTAGAATGCCAAATTGTTCTAAATCTTCAAGTTCGAAACTTGGTTCTAGTGACGTACTTTAATATGAAGACAACTGTCATCTGCTACTGAATCAGAATTTCATGTTAATTTCTGGTCAACACTTCAACCGCCCTGAATTAAATTAATATGATATTGAATGATTGATAGATTTACCGACATTTATTACACTTATGAATATCATGATCTGTTACAAATTGTTTAAGAAATATGAATGAAATATAGTAATTTACAAAAAAAAAAATAGGAAATAATGAAGAATGTTTGATTAAAGTTGAGTTCATTTGAGTTGTTTTGCTTGGCTTGTATAAGGTTTATAAGAAACTACGCATATTACACTAGCAGTGTATGTACATGAATAAATATAGCGTCTGAAAACTGGATTGCCGTTGACAAAAAAAACAGAGTATTTAACTGTAATGGCACCAAATTAATAAGGGAATAACCAGAGAGCAGGCCAGCTTGAATATGAAGGTTTGAAAGAAAAAACCAAACAAACAAACAAAAAGAAAACAAACAAACAAACTAAAGATAAACATAAAAAACAAAAACAAACAACAACCAAAACACAAGACGAAAAAAAAGAGCAAAACAAAAACAAAACAAAGCAAAACATAACCAAAAGAAAGAAAAAAATACAAAAAAAACACAAAAAACAAAACAAAACAAATAAAAACAAATAGAAAGAAAAAAAGGTCTGATGTCCTGGAATGGATAATAACCCATTATTGATTGATCTACGATTTTTTGGTATTAATCCAGGATATATAAAAGAAAAAACAATAAACTGTTGCTATATAATTGTAAATATACTGTATGGAAAAATTAATGAAGAAAAGGTAACAAGAAACAATTACAATGGCCGAACATTACAATCACATACCACAATACACCAGGGAACTGCAGAAGAAAAACAATAAAATGACAAGAGACAAACATAGACAACGATAGGAACTCGGAATAGCCGGACTTGGTGCGGGCACAAGCAACAGCCAGCGGTAGGGTTAAATCCGTTTATGGGTACCAAACCCCCCTTTTCCCTATCTCGTTTCCCTATAGTATATAATGAAGAATAGAAAACAGAAAACACTTACAATAGCCGAACATTACAATCACATGCCACAATCCACCACGGAACTGCAGAAGAAAAACAATAAAATGACAAGAGACATATAAAGACAACGATAGGAACTCGGGATAGCCGGACTTGGTGCCGGCACTAGCAACGGCCAGCGGTAGGGTTTAACCAATTTATGGGTACCCAAGCCTCCCCTTTCTCTAACCCGTTTCCCTAAAGTATATATGTATTGAGAAACATGCATCAATCTGATTTACGAAATCATTTTAAGAGGTTTGACCGGGGTTGGTCTAAACTTTGCCACTTGTATAATTTTTGTTAATATTTATAGTATTAATATAGATGTATAGATGTTCATACAAACTTGAAGCACATTTCAACAATTTTACTGTTCCGTTTTGTCTCTATTTTTCATATTTTGTCCGTTCAGGACTTATTTCTGGTGTTAAAAATAGACTCTCATTAAAATTGTGTTTGTTTTGGATCGTTTGTACCTGGAGATCGGACATTTATTCAATTTCCTGTCTTTTTCATATTGATATCAAATTATCTCAAAAGAAAAATTTTGCAGTATAAACAAGCATGAAAGTAGGCATGAAATTGAATAATATATTCCAATAGTTTGAACTAAAATTCATTGAGTTGTATAGGTTGAGAGGTTAATTCAATTTTAATAGGTATCAATCACTTCTTGTAAAAATGAATCGTTTAATTTACACCAAAAACTGAAAACAGAAAGGAAATAAGTTAATGCAAGATATACTCGTATTCCAGAAAAATCTACCGTTCCATTTTCCAAAATTTACAATAAAATTAGCAAAATCAATAAAAATGCTGAATCTGTGCTTAAAATTATCTCCTTTGAATGAAATCTTGGTTTTATATATTTTTAATTATTTCAACATTGCACAAATGGTAGAGTTAATTTATTCCTAATCAATAACTAGATATAAGGTAGTCATTCACACGACAAGAGGAATATTTATTTGATTAGTGAAAAAAATATTATCTCTTTGAATTTCAATTATACCTATGACAATGGTGCTATTTACTCATTTAAGTATTATGAAAGTGAAAAACAGAGTAACCTCCCCATTCCCAAGGTCTACCCCTTAAACAAAACATAGGTAATTAATGATTACAAAGTTCGCCTTGTTATGGCACGTTGTCGCAGCAACCAAATTTTGCCTGGATGCTGAAATACTATCAAAATTGCATGCATATGCAAGGTTACCTGAACCAACAATGTACAGTTACTGAGCTATGAACTCGGATGTATACATTAATGTAAGTCATTCATGCAAAAAATGTTGGTTTAAGTGACCTAATTTTTTCTGAATACTGAGCTACTATCACAGATGCATGCACATGCACATGCAATATGATCCTACCATGTACAATACCTGAGATCTGATCCCTGACATGAACTTGAATGTAAGTCACTAAAGCGGAAAATGTGGTCAAAGTGACCCAATTTTGCCTGGATGCTGACCTTCTATCAGAGATGCATGCATGTGCAAGGTTAGATGATCATAACATGTACAGTGATTGAGATATCAACTTGGATGTAAACTATCGTGTACACTGACCGAGATCGTAAGCTTGAATGTAAGTCACTCAAGCGGAAAATATAGGTCAAAGTGACCTAATTTTGCCTGGATGCTGACCTTCCATCAGAGATGCATGCACATGCACAGTTAGATGATTATACTATGTATAGTTACTGAGATATGAACTTGGATGTAAATTTTAATGAAAGCCACTCAAGCAGAAAATATAGATCAGGGAGACCCAATTTTCATTGAGGCTGTGAGATAGCCCAAGATGCACCTGCATGCAAAGTTTGATGACCCTACCCTGCATAGTTACTAAGATATATATACCCAAATGCGGACGCGGACGAAGACGTGGACGCGGACGCGGACGAGGACGCCAGGGGTACTCCAATAGTTCCCCTCAATTTCGTTGAGGCGAACTAAAAATGCAAGCCACTTTCAAATATCGACGGAATCATATTTCGATAGGAAAATATGTAATTGATTTCAAATAATCATACATTGGGACACATGTATTCAGCAATAAATTCTGATAAGAACTGAATAGATTTTACCGTTATGACAACAAAATGTCATTTGATTTTTAATGCTTTATATGGCAACTAGTTTGTTATTGCATTCTAAGACAGTATTTTGCAATAAGATGCAAACCGTTGAAGTTACAAAACACATCACCGAAACATTTTGCAGTGTATACAAGGTTCATTTCAATTTCAGTTTTTCCTTGCAGTTGCTAATTATGGCTTGGATGACAAATTACAAAGTAATTCCACAATATATAAATGGCACATAGGACGGAAGAAGTTTAAAGTTTTCCAGGCAATACCAACATGGAAAGCCAGGGATTTTGAATATTTCAGCATAGAAGGGGAACATTTTCTTGCGGTGGCTAATCATGAAAAAGGTACATTGTATATGATTTTCTTTAAACAAATATTTTTTACATCTCTAAGATGTATTTTGACTTTTATTGAAACTGTTGTACTTGCAAGAAAGCATATTATTTGTCAGAAGTATTTAAAGACGCAAGTTCTTCGGCTTTCACTGTGATTTGCTGCAAATAATGGTTTGACTACTAGACCAATATTCTGTTTACAAAAGCCGGTACAACGGATGAGATGCACTGAAGAGACATAAGTTATCAAAATTCGCATATTCAGAATCAAAATTAACAACAACTTCGGTATTTTGTTCTGATAAATACAGACACAATGGTATATGTCAGTACACGCTAAAAATTTTCTTTCTTTTTCATATGAGAATTCCAGTAAAACATTATGGATTACTAGGATATATACACGATTGATTATCACAGCCAACTTTTACAACAAAAAGTTGTAAACAAACAAAATTTGAGATTAGTTTTGAGTTAGAAATTACAATTGTTTTACAAGTCTTTTAATGTTTGATGAATTTCATACGATTTTTTCCTATTTGGGGCATTTAATTGTCTGTTTCTTGACAAAAATGACTTAAAAACTGACAAATAGGAGTCTTCGAATTATGGAAGGAACAACAGTTTGAAATGGAATAGTTGGTTAAAAATTGTCTAAGCTGTGGGTGCAATCGTTTTTTGCTAGTTTTCCTCCAACTTTTCAGCCGTAGAAAATTAAATATTTAGCCGCCTTTATTAACAAGTCTAGGCTCATGCAAGATTGTATTGTTTCCTTTAAAAATTGCGTTGTGGTGTATTACTGCTAGCGAAATGACAGTGATGTTGGGGAAAAGCAAGCTCCTTTATGTATCTCTGTGCATTGCAAAGTAATATATTACAAAGATGCCTCTGCAGAAACAGGATCAAAAGGAACCTTAGTGAAAAGACTTAAGGTGTTATTTTTGTCTTTCTTTTCTTTTCTATGCTTGTTTGCTTTCATAATCAGTATGTACATGCAGTTTTTGTTGAAAGGCACTCAAAGAAATATTTGTTTATGTCTGTCTTGGTATAATTTCTCTATGTCGATAACAGTATTTATGTTACATATATCTTGAATGTTTTAATTGATAGTCAATTCACAATTAACTAACTCTCTACGTCACTTAATTATATATGTTTTTAAACAAAATTGAGGATAAAGACCATAAATGGCTGCATTATTTTTATACTGTTAACACGTACATTGTACAAGTTGCATTGCTAAAAGTTGACATGTCGTCATTTAAAAAAGTATAAAAATTTTTTATCACATTTTTTTGTTTCTGTCAAATTTGGCGATTTCACTTTCATTTTGGAACTGAATAAAGAGGAACTTCAGAAATATTCAAATAATACTGACTGTTACAAATCGGAATTTTAATTTGTTTTTATAACCCCAGCTTTACGATATTTACGTAATAAAGCGGGAAAAAAATACAAATTACAAGAAGGGATATGGAATAAATGCATATGAGACAAAGTCTCTACAAATTCATGGTAAAACAACGGAATAACTTTTTTGGTTCTTCGTCTTGAGGTCAACATTAGCCTTCAGCAATGGGCCTTGTTCATATCTTGTTTTGGCCGATAGCACATTACATGTTTCAATATTTCTGTAGAACAACAAAAACAACAAAAAAAAAAGAAGAAAAAAAAATCAATTTAGTGAAGGTCGCTACAGCACAAACATTTACTGTGCATTACATTTAAGCGTCAATGACAATCATATGTGGATTCTCTCCCTTTCGCAAGATGGATACTACATAAAATGTGTGTGCAACAAAGACCAGTCCTCTGAATGTATGTTCAAACTTAGTTATAATATTGATAGATGTAAATCTTTTAATTTGATGACTTATTAATGAAATGTCGATCTTAAAGTAAAAACTAAGTTCAGATGTTTAGGGTATTTTTTAGTTTATACTTACTTATGGTATCCATATTACAAAACAGATTAAGAAAAAAACACAAATTAGATATAAAAAGGTTTAAAAATTGTAAAACTAAGCAAAACAACTAAAAAAACAGAGAATTAAAAAACAGTGTTAGAATATTATAATAATCTTGTAAATAATAATAAAAGATGCTAGATCCTTCAATCTCAGTTTTAGATACACCGATGATGTTCTTTCCATTAATAACACATCTTCTGCAAATGGATCCCATCGATATATCCTCCAGAACTAGACATAAAGGAAACGAGAGAAACCACTAGATCTACATCTTCTTTGGATTTACATCTCGAGCTCAATTTTGACGAAAATGATCCTGTCAGTACTAAATTTTACGACAAAAGGGACGATTTCAATTTCAAAATTATCAATTTCCCTGGCATGAACAGTAATATTCCAACATTTCTGCTTACGGAATGTATGTTTCACAGTTGATTCACAGATTTTAAGGACTTTCTCATTAGACAAAGTTATCTTCGTGACAGCCTTATTAATTAAGGCTTCGATGCATTATCAAAATTCAACATTTGCTTTCTTGTTTAAAAAAAAAACTTTTTTCCGGCCATCTGTATATATATTGCCCACATCTCCCGATTTTACCTGCCAAGTTTTCTTACAATTATCTCGATGAGTGCCGTGTGATCGTTAAAATGATGTATTGTCTATTGCTCCTTTTGTCGGGCAAGGGATGAAAATGTTTGTGAAAGAACTTTGCACATATATTATGCTTGTTGACAAGCTGTATCTATGCCAATGGGGGTACGTGGGTGTGGCGTTGTTCAACATTAAGCAAGTGAATTCCGGTCAAACCGGTGCTAGGGGCCGTCTTGTATTTACTATGAGGTAGGAGTGTTTGCTGTTTGTTGAGGGCCTAATGGTGACTCCAAGATGAAGAACAACAACGAAAGCGTTTTTCCATTTATTTATAAGGATTTTATCCCATGTACATTTACTTCATATCCCTATATTTTATCATTCAAAATATTATGTCTCAAACGATCATTTAAAAATTTCCTAAATAGATATCAGTCCATAGTGGAAAAATTTAAAGTTTCGGTCCGAACTCTGAATCAAGTTTCTATTGTTACTTAATACTATGGTAATCATTATATCTAACTGTCTCCGTCTTTCAATATCAATTGCTGTTGAGTGGTTACCACAGTTGCTACTGGAAGGGGAGGTTTGACGCGCTATAGAACCGATCTCAACCACCATTGCTTTAAAAATGCCTGTACCAAGTCAAGACCTTTTCGGCCGACTTTTTTCCTGTGGTTTTACACCTGTTTTGTTTTTCTTTGCTTCTTGGACCGTTGATCTTGACAATAGGGTCTGTAAGTCTCGTCCAATTTTGGAACTTGCGGGTACATAATTTGTACCCGGAAGTTGCATTTTTAACAGAAAAATATGATGTTTCAAGCAAAAAATTCGGACGTCATAGTCCCGAAACGTCATATTTTGGCGGGAAACGTTTTCAAATTTAAATTTTATCGTGAATTCTTGGGGTCACATGACGAGACTTACATACCCTATTCTGTTCAGTAATTTCTTTGATTCAAGTTAAAATAGTTTTCAACATAGCACCAACTTTTCCTTGCAATATAGGCTTCACTTTTTCTTGAAGTGTCGGCTAGAATTATTTCCTTAGTTTTAGATGTTCTTTCAATGTGAAATTATTCCTACCAATTCCTATAGAAGTGATGTGAACGTAACAGAGAGTTTTTCTTTCTATTTGTAAATGTTAAGTACCTCGGATATCATGCCCAAATTTGGAAAAAAAGCAATAAATATTCTGAAATTCACCATATAAATATTAGTTTCAATTATATTAACATAGTATTTGTATTATATTTCAATGGCACAGCCGTCTTCATCGAATACAAAACAATAATGGCACTAGAAACAGAGTAAACAACGTTACGTCACAGAAACACTATCTTGATCTTAATGCTTTCTGCTAATTGTTTACAAAAAAAAAAAAAAAAAC
>MJUU01051298.1:46901-70975 GCA_002080025.1 Modiolus philippinarum | reverse complement strand
AAAAAAAAAAAAAAAAAGAAAAGAAAAAAAAAAACACAAATTCTTTTTACGAAGTACTGGGATGATCATTTCTTTTAACTGTCTACGACCTTTTTCAATAGCAATTCCTGTTGCTACCTGACACTACCGCATTGGAAGGGGAGGTTTGGCATGCCATAATACAGTTTAACCAACAATTATTTTGAAACGCCTATACCTAGTCAGGACCGTTGCGGTCGACAATTTTTTAAGGATGTCACTTAAATAATTCGACTTATATCAAAGCTCTGCACAAGTCAGTACAACCTAGAGAATACAATAACTCATGACGGGTTACTATATGCCATCACAATATATTGGCAACTATTGTATAAGTAGTGCAGGTCACATCACGAAATTCGCAATTTATTTAAAAATGGTTAGATTCTGTTTCGCGGATTGAACTAGTTACGATTTCTTTCATTTACTATATAAGGTTTGTATGAATTACATTTTTGTGTTACCAGAGTAACCTTTAATAAAGCAAAGATAAGGTACGTGTAAAAATACGTAATATCAAGGGATTCAAAAAGAGTCGGAACAACCTGTTAGCTCGCGATACTAGTAAAAGGGTATCAGTTTTACAGTTCTTTGGCCAAAAAGTACGATTGATGTAAACTTAAACTCAAACTGATAGCTAGTTTCGTTGTAGACCTTATATTTAGATATATAAAGTTAAATATGGAATGAACAAAAGTTTTTCTCTTGACAAACGAGATGAAGATTGAAAACACATGTATTTATTATTATTATTATACAGTTTTTCTATCGCGCTATATATAATTTTAACAACTACTCTAAGTGCTTAACAAGTTACACGTTTACTCATATAAATCGATCATTTAAAACCCATAAGCATCTTTCAAATGCTGTATGTCTGCCAAAAATTTGACATGTCTTCATTGAACCAAAAAGCACAACTGCTAGAATTGTCTTAACCTGAAGACTTTAAGTCGAGGAAACAGCATGTATAATGTACAAATAAATCATAGAAGGAGGGTTTCGCGCACCATAACACGGTTTTAACCATGTTTGATCATTTAATTATTTCTTCAGAAATGCCTGTACCAAGTAATAATCATTGCGATTTGAAATTTTCGCGGCGCCTGTCTTTTTTTGCCCTTCGGATTTCCGCTGATGTCATTTCTGTTGGGTATTTTTTTATTATCCGTATTTATTGTGTAGATTGTTTGTACTTAGATGGACATATATAAATGGATATGAAGATGTTCGTCATCTAGCAATGAATTACACTCAAACCTGTGCTAGGAGCTACCTTAAACTTACTATAAGGTATTAGAAATTCATTGTTGAAGGCATCATGGTTACTTCAAAATGAATCACATTGCTGATGTATTTAGTCTATCAGAAAAAAAACCCTGATTAGCCAACATCTTTACAAATACACACAACACAATACACAAATAAAACAATAAAGTTGCTATTAACAAAAAAATAGCCTTTGTAATGCATTTAGACACGAAAAAACTTTCAATGTTGAATATGCAAAGATTTCTGATCAAAACTCATTTGCAGGTCTCATGCTGACTTCATAATGAAGCACAACAATTAAAAGCGTTGTTGCATTATAATGTATTTGTAGAGACTTTGTCTCATGTGCATTTACTACGCATTTTTTCAATATTTAATATTTCATTCCTACATGAAACTTTAACTAATGAAAAGAGTGTTCTGTGACAGGATACAATAACTTTGTTAGCAATTAATACGACAGCAGAATCGCCGTCATATATATAAATAAAGCGGAATAGACTTGGATTGAATTATAATGCGGCATCTGCATTTTGACAAGTTTTGTCTTTTCAGCAGGAATACTAGAATACTGAAGTCAATATAACAAAAAAGATTTGAACATTTTGATTTTCATCTTTTTTTCATTGCATTATTTAATTGCCGTTGCTTAAGAAACACATATTTATTTCAGTGTTTTTTTATCATTCAAATATCATTCAAATTGAATCACGTAAATGAAAGGTATGTCAAAAGGTCATTTTTCAACACTTCAAAAAAGGAAATATCAGTCATATTTCAAATTTATTTTGTGAGTGCAGAACCTAATGATCAATTAAATAAACACTGAAAGAAGATGGAGGAAATACACAGGAGACATTTACAAATACATTGTCAAACCTAGCAAAGAATTAACCTTTTATTGTTGTATTTCATCTTGAAGTCACCATAGTAAGTCTGCATATTATTTTTAGTATAATAATTTCTTTGCTTTTGTATGATTTTGTTTTCATTTGTTAATCTTTATTTAGTTTGAACCTTACAGTTCAGGGACATGTGATTGTAATTTTCAGCCATTGTAGGTGTTTTCTGGTATCAATCTTTTTACATTACTCTGTAAAATCAGCAGTATGTTTCAATCAATGAGATTTGATTAACAAATAAAAGCTTTCTGATGATTAATTATATTGTTGTTTTAAATTTTATATAGTATTAGTGGTAATTCGGTGCATCAACTATGTTTGTGATATAATTCGAAATTTAATATTTTCCGACACATACTACAATTGTATTATTAAATAAAAAAAATCAAGAAAATTTATAAACGAGTCAAATTTACTTTGTTGTCGGGGTAAAGTAAAACGTGAAATGAGATGAAGATTAAATGTATACTCAATTTGGGTATTGGTAAAGGTAACTGCCTGAAATATTTTTACTGATATGCAATACATCTTGCAATCTGTAAATATACAACAAATTGCATAATAAGTATCATATAAAAGTTTTTTGAATTACAGACTAATGGTGCTACAGATTGGGAGTTTTTCACTATTGCTGGAGATGCATACTTGGCGGTGGCAAATGCATATAATTATGGACCTCAGAATTTTGAGAGACGGAAGACCTACCTCACTAACTCAACTATTTATAGATTGAACTTAGATAAAAGAGTGTTTGAAAGATTCCAGATATTTCCAACTTACAGGTAAAACATATTTATATTGTATGTTTTAATATTAAGCGTAATTGGGTCATTACGTCTTGACGCGTGACAAATGTAATTCGAAAAGGTTTCCCGCCAAAAATGGCGTCTGGTATTTCAGTATTTTCTTCCGTCACATATTTTCAGAAAAAAATACAACATTCGGTTACAATATATGAAAGCGGAAAGTTTAAAACTGAACATCAAATGTAGATTGAATAACAAAATTGCAGATTTTATACTTTGTTTTCCTGACCTAATAGTGGAACGAAGATTTCTCGTGACTCGTGCAAGTTTTATCAAACAAATTCTGTTAGGAACGCTTTCACATTGTTTAAAGTCTTTTTCAATTTTATAACTTCCACGTAACCTATATAATCTAGTCAACTGGAAGCTTAAACTCAAGAAAGACATTTACACGCATTTTCATGTTTTCTTTCAGTTATGTTTCGAAAATAAGGAAAAGTCTCGTATCTGACCTACAATATGGCTGAAAATGACGTTTACGGAAAATCTGTTAAAAAACTTGAAGTGAAACAACAATTCTTTAATAAAAATGTCTTCAGAACTAATTAATGTTTTTCATCCTTCTGATCTAAGATGGAAATACGTCAATGTTTCTCAACACAAGCATGTTCAGTGCTGGCGATTTTTGCCATTACTATAAAAACGATAATTTACCGTCGCATGTCAGGAGCAGAATGATAATTGTTTTTGAAAAGATTTTTTTTTCTACAGGCAAATATCTCTTAAGCAATCATTTAAGTCAATTTTATGAATTCAAAATATATTATTATTTATTACAACTGGGTCGATCGATACCTCTGTTGATGGACTGTAAGTCCGCGAGGTTATTCATCAACCCCGTGGTCAATACCTTGGTGCTGGCCGACAAAACGATTTTATTTTGAATCTTGCAATATCTAAAATATTTTAAAAAAATGTACAAATCTGCAGAGTTTCTCCCTTTTGCTTGGCTTTTTTTTGGCTTTTTTATTTAGATCATATTAGTTAATTTTTCTTGATCAGCATTTACAAATATTTTGGTTAATTGTATTCTAAACATTTGATTTCATTTCCACTGAAGAAACATAAAATTGTCAAAAATGTCAATTTACACTAGCTTTGGCATGCTTTTTATTTGATTCTTTTTGTATTGAAGAGGGGTTGTCCTTTGTGCTTTAACTTCTATTTTCTAATATTTTTTTTTAAGTTTTTATTTTAAAGACAGTCTTTGATAAAAAAAAGGGTTGTTCCATTCTTTGTTTTGCTATGTATTTGTAGAAATTTTGTCTCATGTGCATTTACTCCATATCCCTTCATTGCCTATTGTAAATATATTTACTAAAAAAAACTGTTAGCAAAGCTCATGAATGTATACACCGCTCTCCATTTGATTCAAGAAATAAAAAAAAGAAAGAATTGAAATCAAATCCAATTTCAAAATAGCTCGTGCATAAGGGCAATATGCACTAAACTTTCTGTGAAAGTTTCAATGAATTTCACACAGTGGTATATGAGGAGTTGTCGTCACAAAGTGTGTATTTCCGTGACGGATTGGATGACAAACGGACTAACGAACGAACAGACAGGCATCATGATCACTATTTACCGCCTTACTAAAGCGGTTGGTTTAAAAATCAGAAATGGCGATTTGTCTATTTTAGAATTATCTCAACCCTACAGATCCGAGTCAGGGTAACCAGTCTTATAAGAAATGACTTGTTTTTCCATAATATTACTGGGAAATCGAGATCGTGAGAAACTTGATGTCTTGCTTTACATCATTCTATGAATATTTATTTCTAAATAAAATTTTAAATCAATGATTAAGTGTATATGTAAATACTTTATCTACGTCGCTGACGTGGTCACTTGTTGAGAAAATGTGATTATAATATAGCATGTAGATATATTTCATAGTAATTGTTATTGGTCGAATAAAACCTGATTAATCTTCAGTAACACTTGATATTATTTCCGCATAAAGGTAATACAAATGTATTCATTTGAAATTATATATTGAAATGGAACGTTCTTCAGAAGATTTCCGATCATCAACATGGCATGACACATTGTTCAATTACTCTGATAAGGGCCTTTTTGAGTATATCCATATAGTGTCATAACACTGTTAAACACCAACTGTGAATAAACGTTTCATTGGCAGTGTATCGGATGCCAAATGGTGCATATATGGTGCACTTAATAATAACTGTAATCACGGGGCTCACATTATTTGAATTGGTTAACAATAAAACTAAAAATGACCTAAGAAGTTGCATAAAAAACGATCTCTGAAATTAACGTTGCTTTAACACTTGTTCATTTTGATATTTTAATTTTTGAAGAAAATATACAATCTTATTGTAAAATGTTTACATAATAATTGACATTTCGTTCGCTACTGAAACTTTTAATGAAAAAAATTGAGTATTATGAGGGCAATGATTTCTCTTTTAAATAAAAAGAAAATAATAATAGCCTCAGCCTAGTACTTGTTGTCAATGCTTCACCCAGTAGAATCGTTTAGTTTATTAAATTTAGAATCAGTATATTTAATATATTTAATTATTATACTTCATGCAAATTTCTAATAAGATCCAGTCATTTTATTGGTTCCCCTGAATGTGGTATTTTGCAGTATTTTTTGTTTGCTCCGCCTTTCCCTAGCAACATGTGATATTTTTGCGTAGCAACGAAAATATCCCATGATTCCCCTAGCAACATGTGATATTTTTGCATAGCAACGAAAATATCACATGCTGAGAACGAAGTTTGCCGAACTCAAAAAATATCACCCTCTCCGACCTAGATTTACCGATTAGTATTTAGTTCTATTTACTGACTTTAGCCGAAGGAGACAGTTTTTCGTTTTATTGATTTATGAATTCAAAATTAACAGTCACTTTGGTATTGTTCTTTATGTAAATTTCTGTCGCTAAATACATTATGGTATTTGCAGAGGTATCTTTAGAGACAGCTGAAGAATCTTTAGATACGAAAGACAGCAACTCTACGAAATAAATGTGCTGTAGCTGGAGGCAGATCAGTAAATACTTGTTTTATTAAAATGTCAGTCCCTTTCTCTCTTCTGTTTCATATAAAATGTCAGTCTTTCTCTCTCTAAAAGAAGAGAGACGGCCTGATATTTTTATATGAAACAAGTTCCTGTGTTCCATGATTATCTGGCAGAAAAAAAGTTTTTCTTTGACTGTGTTTGAAGGGTTTCCAAATGCTAACCTAAATGTTGTGAATTCTGCAATTATCCAAAACATGCAAACTCTTGTTCAGCCAACAGTACCATGAAATAATAAATAACAGCATTATACTAATTGTTTCTAAGAATAACTTTATTTTCATTTTTTATTTTAGCATTTTCCCGTTTTGATCTTCTATTTGCCACATGTTAGA
Organism: Modiolus philippinarum; assembly: GCA_002080025.1. NCBI lineage: Eukaryota > Metazoa > Mollusca > Bivalvia > Mytilida > Modiolidae > Modiolus > Modiolus philippinarum. Next base: position 64,590 of record MJUU01051298.1, on the reverse strand, counting down.
GTTTACCAAATGTGTGTTCAGATGTGTAATGCATATTATATTCTTGACTATAAAACACTTCATTTTTTCATGGGAAACCATGTTTTTTATTCAGTATTAAGGTAAAAGGAAGGCATTCAGTATGATAAAAAACATACTGCTTTAAGTCGAGGGTGTTATGGTAGATTACCACACTTAGAAAAATATCACATGAAGAAAAATATCACCCTCGACTCTGTCGTGTGATATTTATGCTTCGTGTGGTAATCTACCACAACACCCTCCACTGAAGGCAGTGTTTTGCTATATTACTCAGAAATCCGTCTTCGCGGATTTGACTATACCGATTTCGACTTTGAAATGGATTGACTCACTTACGGTGTGACGGGTGCTGTTAATAGAGCTGGGCATGCTTATCCTTGCGGACCACCTGTTGTGGCTCTCGAATTTTAAGAAAGTTCACATTGCTAGTGCTTTAGTTTCATGTGTTGTCTCGTACATCATACCTTTAATTTTAGTTTTGTTTTCGCTAGTTGTGGTACTGAACTGTCCTTATTAATGTTTTCTTAGATATGGTGTACTTGTACTTGAGATAATATCTCATGTGTACACTTTGGTCAATTAATATTATCTAAATTTATGTAAATTCTAAAACCGAAGGATTAACTCCCTCCATCGTAGTTTTGTCCTTTGCTATATTTGATATTACTGATTATTCGGATTTCGTTTGGTTTTATGCATTTTAACCATTTTTGAATATGGATTTCCTTTGTTTGGGTTCTAGTGCTGCTGATGAGGAATTAATTTCCGAAATGGCCATACAGCTCATTAAAATTATTGCAGTTGGAGTTAACATATGTGTTATGGTCTCATGTTCATTTACTCCATATCTTTTCATAAAATATGAATATTAAAGTTGCTATCAAAACTTTTCAAAATTTTATCATGGTACTTTTTGAGGGTTAGACAAGTAACGCGTTCCATGGATGTTTAATTTTTTTTCTTAGGGTTAGAAAAAGGACAAACAAATCAGATACAAAACAGATATTAAAAAAAACATATATTTCTTACTGACCGTGTGACGGGTGCTGTTAACATAGCAGGACATTCATACACTTCCGGAGCACCTGATGTCACTCTTAGTTTCATGGGAGTTCACGCTGTGAGTGCCTTTGTTTTGAACGTGGTGTTTTTATTTCTGTGTCTTGTAACTGTCTGACGTGAAAAGCGGGGGGTATAAAGTGATCGGGGTGTCCGTCCGTCCGTCCGTCCGTCCTTCCGTCCGTCCTTCCGTCTGTCCGTCCTTCTGTCTGTCCGTCTTTCCGTCCGTCCGTTACACTTGAGGGTACCCATCTCTTATCCGCTACTGACTAGATTTTCATGAAGCTTTAACATAGTCTTTATGACATAATGTAGATGTGCACCTCCTATTTACGAATTTGATTTGATTGAATTTTGGGGTTTCCCATAGCAAAACATGGACTTGGCCATTATGTTACAAGTGGGTACCCATCTCTTATCAGTTACCCCTCCGTAACCAGTGAATAGATTTTCATGAAACTTTAACACAGTCTTTATGGCATAATGTAGATGTGCACCTCCTATTTCAGAATTTGATTTGATTGATTTCTGGGATTTCCCATAGCAAAACATGTACTTGTCCATTATATTACAAGTGAGTACCTGTCTCTTATCCGCTACTCCTCATGAACCACTAAATAGATTTTCATGAAACTTTAACACAGTCTTTATGACATAATATAGACATGCACCTCCTATTTCAGAATTTGATTTCATTGATTTTTTTATTTCTGCAATCAAATGGGGATGCGGGGGGTATTTATTAGTGTGCTTTGCTCACAGTTTTTCTGGTTATACCGCCCGCTTGAAAAGCTGGGGTATATAGTGATAGGGTTGTCCGTCCCACCGTCCGTCCGTCCGTTATACCTGAGGGTAACCATCTCTTATCCGCTACTCCTCCTGAACCGCTGAATAGATTTTCATGAAACTTTAACACAGTCTTTGTGACATAAAGTAGATTTGCACCTTTTATTTCAGAATTTGATTTAATTGATTTTTTGGGTTTCCAATAGCAAAACATGGACTTTACCATTACATTACAAGGGGGTACCCATCTCTTATCCGCTACTCCTCCTAAACCACTGAATAGATTTTCATGAAACTTTAGCACAGTCTTTGTGACATAATGTAGATGTGCACCTCGTATTTCAGAATTTTATTTAATTGAATTTTGGGGTTTCCCATAGCAAAACATGGCTTTTGCCATTACATTATAAGGGGGTACCCATCTCTTATCCGCTACTCCTCCTGAACCACTGAATAAATTTTCATGAAAGTATAACATAGTCTTTATGACATAATGTAGATATGCTCCTCATATTTACGAATTTGATTTGATTGAATTTTTGGGTGTCCCATTGCAAAACAAGGACTTTGCCATTACAATACAAGGGGGTAACCATCTCTTATCCGCTACTCCTACTGAACCACAGAATAAATTTTCATGACAATTTACAACAGTCTTTGTGACCTAATGTAGATGTGCATGTCCTATTTCAGAATTTGATTTGATTGAATTTTGGGGTTTCCCATTGCAAAACATGGACTTTTCTATTACATTACAAGGGGTACCCATCTCTTATCCGCTACTCCTCCTGAACCACTGAATAGATTTTCATGAAACTTCAACACAGTCTTTGTGACATAATGTAGATGTGCACCTTCTATTTCAGAATTTGATTTGATTGATTTTTGGGGTTTCACATAGCAAAACATGGACTTTGCCATTACATTACAAGGGGGTACCCATCTCTTATCCGCTTCTCCCCCTGAACCACTGAATAGATTTTCATGAAGCTTTAACACAGTCTTTGTGACATAATGTAGATTTGCACCTACAATTTCAGAATTTGATTTAATTGATTTTTGGGGTTTCCCATAGCAAAACATGGACTTAGCCATTAAAATACAAGGGGGTACCCATCTCTTATCCGCTACTCCTCCTGAACCACTGAATAGATTTTCATGAAACTTTAACACAGTCTTAGTGACATAATGTAGATGTGCACCTCCTATTTCAGAATTTAATTTGATTGATTATCAAACGGGGAGCGGGTGGTATATATCAGTGAGCTTTGCTCACAGTTTTTCTGTGTTCTCGTTTTGGCAATACCTTTGGACTCAGACCTTTGTTCCTTTGGTATTCTGCTGCCGTTGTTTGATCACTGCTTTTACTATTTCAACACCTCTATTTTGTTTTTCAGTGCCGTAGACTGGGAGTATTTTTCAATAGATGAAAATCACTACCTGATTGTATCAAATGCTCAAAATGGTGGATATGGTGATGAACATTTAACTACCATCTACCGGTGGCAAGGGATGGACCGATTCGTTCCTGTTCATAGAATGTCCACTTTGCCTAACACTGACTGGGAAATATTTAATGACGGGTCAGACTTGTACTTCATTCATTCTAATGCTAAAGGGAGAACTTCACAAGTGTTGAAAGCAAAGTTTTATCCAATGTGACGAAATATTAAAATATTTAAGATACAAGTGTTTACAAATTAAGTTTAATGGTAATAGAATTGCAGTGATGGGTTATGTGTATGACTATTTGTGACAGCTAATGTCTCATCACAGCAGATTCAATCAAAATAATGGGAAAACTTAAAAGTCCAATATATAATCAAAAGCTTATGAAGTCAAAAAGCCGTGAGGAACTATGTAATTCAGTATATGATTCCTTTAGTCAGGCATGGCATCATATTAAATGCCAAAAGAAGTTTGGTTAGTTCGTACAGAAACTCAAGATAGCACGCAAAATTTGTGAACGTATCAGTTTACGCTTTGAAACATAAGGTTAACTAATTTAATAGTATCTTTATTTAAAATTGACTATGTTTATTATCTTGGTTTTAGAGCACATAGTTTTTTTTTCGAAACATTGAGTAAATATCCTTTAGTCAAAGTCCTAACATTCGGTAGTCTCCATAACAATATAGCAGTTGATTAGGATAACTTTCATATTAGCCAACTGATGTAATTAGTCAGTACGATTAACGTAACCCAAATTGTGTAATTAACAGTAAATTTTGTTATCCTGTTGCAAGGAGTTACCTCTCATCAACAGCATCAGGATAAAAAAATGAGGATAGCAAAATTCCAAAAATTCAAATGCTGACACCGTTTGTGACAGATAACCACATACATACCAAAACAACAGACCTATGTCAAAGGTACTTGTGTCCTTTTTCTCTTCTGTATATCTTCGAAAATACTTCTATGAACATTAAATCGGATTGAAATTTGAGACTATTGAGATATTAATATTTCATTTCATTTTCATTTATAGAAATTTACAGTTTTTATGAAAATTCTAACAACTTCAAATACTGAGGCTTCATTCCGTGTATGTCACTCGGTAGATGTCCTTTGTACTGGATTTGGTCTCCCATTTCGATATTTTTGGTTCAGTACTTCTTATTTGACTAGTTTTGGACTATGGCTTTCTTGACTATTTGATTCTAATACTGCTGATGAGAGTTAACTCCTTGAAACACGTATACAGCAAAATTTCAATGTTTTTTGGGGTATTTTTGGGTTTTTTTTCTTCAATTCTTACAACGAATATTTGTAATGATTGAAAACCCACGGATATAGGTTGTGCTATAGCAAAGCTTGCAGACAAACGATAGAAAGCATTGTTATAATTATCGTTTATGTTTAATTTTGTTATTTTTGTACAATTTTTTTTAATTTTTGTATTATTTTGTAATTTCTGTAAATATTTTGTATTATTTATTACATTGTTTGTGAATTGTATTTGTATACAATAAAATAAATAAAAAATTATATGGTTGTATATTTTCTGTTTGTTTATACATTTGATTTATATCTGTTGACCATCAAACTAGTCGAAACAATGCAATGTTCGAATAATATTAAAGAAAAATACAAATTTCACGTTTCCCTGTCTAGCTAACCTGGCTAAAGGACTAGGTATCCGTCGTCTGTCCATCCTACCATTAACTTTCATTCAAAAATCTTCTCCTCTACAACTACAAATCTAATATCATTCAGACTTGGTCAGAATCATTACCAGGGTATGCACTTTCAATTTGTGATTTTTATGTTCGTTGACCAAACAACATGGCCACTGTTACAAAAAATAGACTATAGGGGTATATTGCTGTATTTTGCAAATTTCTCGATAACTGTTACAGATATTAAAAGTCTGAAGGTGTAAAAATGATCAGCTCGATGAGGTCTATCCGCCCTACAATTTTGGAGACTATCCCATAATCCGTCTAAAAGTTAATGCCTTTTACCGTAAATTTTTTAGTTTCTTTTAGTCTTATATATTGAAAATAGTAGAAGATAGAAGTGAAGTTTTTATTACAAAAAAGAGCAGCATGGTAAGATCTACATGTCTGCAATTTTGAAGAAATTCTGACAATTCGCATATGAACTATTGCCCCTTTTTTGAATTTTTATGACTGTCATACGGTTTTACTTTTATTTAAAAAAATGTTTCAGATAGAGGTTAAATGTGAATTGCAAAACTGTTATGCTTTTCAAGGAATACAATTTCTACACATGTTCGCATATCATCCAAGATGGCCGCCAGCAAAGAAAATAGTTTAATATAGGACCCCATGCGAAATGTACTTAAAGATCTTCTCTGAAATTACTGAGCCAATGGGAACCAAACTTTGTCACAACAGTCCCCATGTAATTCCCTGAAAAGTTTGTGATTTTAATGGTTGTACCTTATCCAAAATGGCCGCCAGCGGGGAACATAGTTTAACGTAGGGGCCCTATCGGAAATGCTTGCAAAGATCTTTTTCGCTGAAACTACTAATGAATTGGAACCAAACTTGGTCCCAATAGTCCTTGGATGGTCCTGTTAAAAGTTTGGGATTTTTATGTTCGCACCTCATCTAAGATAGCCCACAGCAGGAAACAAAGTTTAACACTGGGACCCTATGGGAAATGCATTGAAAGGTCTTTTTCTCTGAAACCACTAAGCCAATAGGAACCAAACTTGGTTACAAATATCTTTGGCTGGTCCCCTTTAAAGTTTGTGATTTTTATGTTCGTACCCCATTCAAGACGGTCGCCAGCACGGGACATAGTTTAACATTGGACCCTATGGGAAATGTATCCTAAGATATTTTTCTCTGTAACTACTGAGCCAATGGGTACCAACCTTTGTCACAATTGTCCTCGGGTGATCCCATTGAAAGTTTGTGAATTTAATGGTTGTACCTCATCCAAGATGGCCGCCAGCAGGGAACATAGTTTAACATAGGGACCGTATGGGAAATGCATCCAAAGATCTCCTCCACAGAAACTACAAAGACAAAAGGACCCACACTGGATTACGATAGTCCTTGGGTGGTCCCCTTCAAAGTTTGTATAGCGGAAGCTGAAATAAAAGGACTGGGCTAAATGTTTTTGTTTTTGCTGTGTTTGCCATTGTAAATATTTGGCCTCATACGAGAAAAAAGAGAGGTCAGCTAAAAGTGGCGCGCAGTTAGTTCCCATGGGAATCTCGATTGTCTGTTAAAACGCAGCTTTCAAATTCGACAAAAATATTGTCAATCAAAAATTCCAACAGCTTGATTACGTCTTTCTCATTGCACTTCTTGTTTGACTCAGTGTTGTGGTTATAAAATAAGTTTTGTCTTTCCCTACTACTAAATAATTGTATCTGCGTTCTTCATTTTTAGTGTAGAAACATTGATGTATCAAATAAGACATTTCTGTTTTCAATTTATTGTGTGGCAGGGTAGTATAAAGAGTAGAAAAATCAAAACTTTGCATGCTAAGGCAATGGGCAAGACTGTCAGAGGAAAACTGTTTTTTAAAATACACATATGATTGACGCCGTTTGTTTAGTAGACTTTGTCACAGTACCTTTTCATGCCATCTCTGAAGGCTGTCAGCAAGGAGCCTAGGAAGAGGCTTATGGTGCATCTGGAAACCCGAAATGAATCTTTGTTTGTGCGGTTTCTTATGGAATTTAGGGATAAAGTATATATGTCAGGGAGCTTATTATTTTCATCATGCGCTTTGATGCCAAAGCATGCTTAGACAGAAGTGTGATTTTTAATAATCTCTTACCCTGATAGTGTAGATGGATTAGAGCAAAAGTTGAGATTTGATAGAGAGAACATCATCAATGTAACTATAAGTGAGATTGAATAATGTAGCTTCTTTCATTTTATTAGCCTTTGGGATATCCAGATGAATTTCACATTCACAACTGTGATAAGTGAGCAAATGACAACTGTTATTCGAATATTATTTTTTCAATGTTGAATCCAATTGGCTAGGAGTACTAATTTGTACATATTATGTCAACCTTTCATCAATTTTCAATATTCAAAATGTATGCATCCTACACCAGTCCATTAAAAGTTGTAAAGAAGGCAAACGATTGGACAATTTGCAGCAATTAACGCAATGTTTAAATAAATGCAACCTGTTTATTCACAACTGACGAAAGACTGGTTAAATGTGACAAAAATAAACAACACTACAAGAATACAGAAATACCTCAAGTTCCACTTAAAGACAACACCTTACCTACTATGTACTGGGCTCCTAAGCTTTATAAAATTTGCTACAAATATCGTTTTATGTCTGCCTCGAGTTATTGTTCTCTCACAAATACATCCATCCATTCAACCAGTGCATGTACTTGTATAAAAAGAGTTAGCAAAAAATACTGTGAAAAAACATATGAAAACCTTGTTTTTATTTTCACTAAAAAAAGATTCTGTTTAATTTTCAGATACATTACAATCCATAAAAGGACCAGTTTCATCTACTGACAGTTATGATTTTTCAACACTTTATAAAACCCTTCCAAGTTATTTGATTAAATCCAAATTCAGCTTGTTAAATGCTTTTTTCAAATTTTATGGTATCTATTCATTATTGTAACAAAAAGCAAGGAATTTTCTCCAACGTTAACATTACTTACAATAATCCTTGTTCCTGGACTTGCGATAAATTGATTAAGGCACCAAATCTCTTGATACACAACATATTTGTTCGTTTTTGTAAAAATATTAAGCAACATGTCATTGGAATTCTTATGAGTACAAATTGTGCACATCTCATTGCAGATCTTTTTCTGTTCTGTTGCGAACAGGACTTCATGACAATACGTTATGATGCAATAAAAAAGTGATAAACTTATTTTAATTCTAATGTTAGCAGCAAATTTATAGACGATATCCTTACCATTGACAATTATCAGTTTTAAGATAATGTCGACATCATTTACACATAAGAAATGAAACTTATTAAAGACGACAGCAACTCTAAATATTGCCCTTTTCTAACTATGATAATTGACTAGGGTAAAATAAAAACAAACATTCATGATAAAATTGGTGATTTTGATCTCACATATTTCCTTTAAGTAACCATTTCTTTACGTGCACGTTCCTGTAGCTCCTTCCTCTTGGCCCCATAGTATATATATCAACTGTACAATTCGCACACCTTTGTTCAACTCTTGACAATTTCAACGAACCAGACCTTACTTTCACACCTAAAATTATACAATAAAATTACAGATTTCAAAACATAGCAGGACTCGCAAACAGCTTATTTCTAAGGGTGTTTCTCATGATTTTTTACGGAAATGTTAAAAATGCCAAAACTTGATGAAATAGCCCAAAAAACTGAGACATAGATTCAATTTTTCACGTAACAAGGGATATCCTCAGAGCACTCTGCGTGATAAATAATTTGAGGAATTTACTTGGGTCTCACAGATACTCCCTGTATCTTACTTTTCTATACATGATGAACCTTTACCAAACCGTTCGGAATGTTATTAATTTTTTTTTCTGTCGTAGTGCGACAGTATTCTACTAGCAGTCTAAGCTTCTTAGCTAACCTACAGATTAATGGCTTTTTCAAGATAGTCGTCTTAGATTTAGTATTCTACTGAATTCTATTCGTATATTAATTATATCATAAAGAAACGGGAAAGAGACAGCAGAGCTTGACCCAGAGTCTAAGCTGTTGCACTAAGCCTTATGCTGAGGGAAACAATTTAGACAGTAGGTCGAACAAAACAGCTGTTGTTATTTGATGACAAACTCTATAACTGTTTTGTTATACCTGTTCATGTCTAAATGTGTCCTTGTCTTTTCAATAGTAAATAACACATTCACCTGTTCTACATTTCAGTTTCGATAAATCGATCCATTTTAACCTCGACAATTCACGATGCCATTCGGACAAGAGATTTTTTGATACAACCATGAAATTATTCAGGAAATAAGGCCAGCGATCGACAACACAAATGCAGTCAACAGTGTGAAAACTGCTGACGGTCAAAGGGTCGATTAGTTTGAGACAATAAAACAGTCAAATTGTCGAATTTCATTTCCAATGCATATATTTCAGGAAAATATTACAAGATATAACAATAAGTACTAAATTATACAAAGAAGAATGCATTGTTTTATAAAAATTGTCAATAATCCATATTTAGATGCATATATATAGAGCAAATTCTGTCAGCAACACTCAGTACTGTATTGAACAACTAAGACCATTGAACGTACATTTTTAATAAAAGTTTAAAAGGTAAGACGGTTTAAATTTTCAAGTAGTGTATTAAGACTGTAACCAATTGGAAAACCAGAGAATTAAAGATTGAGCGTAATTAAGAACGAAAGTCGACCGCAGCAGATTTTAAAATGTTTATAACCCATTACTCGACGTTATAGTACTCAGAATTTATCAACCACCTCAATATTACACGTTATTCTAAATGGTATATTTTGCTATGATTGAATCGTTTCTTATGTAAGGTTAGGGGTTCTACTATGAACGTTTTGATGTAGTATTCACAGAACGGGTTCTAAAAGAACATGGGTGCAATTGTTCAGCTAATGTTGCATTACATTAAATGGTAATTAAGTCTTATAAAAATTCCAAAATGGCCTATCAATGCAATCTTGATTTTTTCCTTTATTCGTTCTTTTGTCTCTTTCTCTTTTCTTGTGGATTTCAATGGGCATTCCCTGTTATGGCATAACTTTGGATGTGATCAAGGATAATGGCACAATGGATTCTGTATTCACCAGCCCTCAGTCAGTATCTCGATGATGACCCGAAAGCCGATTCTAGTTGGAACCTTACAATATCTAAATTGTAGTAAGTTTTGTTGAAAACTAAGGATTTTTCCCTCATGCTAAGCTCTGTCCTTATAATTAGCTGATTTTGGCTTTACATTAGATCATATCGGTAAATTGTTCTCTGTCCGTTTTAAAGAACTTTATGTTTATGGTCTTCCAAACGTTTATATTTTATCTGCACTGAAGAGACACAACTTGTCGAAATGAACACATGCAGAAACTAAATTCACAGTTACTTCGGTATTTAGTTATTATCATATACAAGGGTGGGTGGATAGTTTTATTAACTCGTAAAAATACTACATTATCTACAAAATATCAAAATACATGAAATGCCATATATAATATCCAATATTCGAGAAAATGATACTTGCCAAATTTTTGGTTTGAGAAGTATTTTTATTCGATGGGTTTAAATATATTCTGAATAATAATATAATAATACAATAATAATTGGTTATGATGCGGACTTAGAGGATGACAATTGTAACAAAGTATGGTTCCATTTTTCAAAGTTCTTGCAAAGGACGAGATCTTTGAATATGTTTTCCCATAGAGTTCCACTTAAAACTAAATTCCCCAATCGCATTACTTTGATAAGTATTGACTTGCAAGACGCATTGTTTAAAGGGGGACACCGAAGACAATTCTGTCCAAGTTTTATTTAAGTTGTCTTTGAGGCTTCAAATGAAAAGATCTTTGAATGCTTTTCCACAGTGTCAAAGATTAACTCATGTTCCTCGCTGGTGGCCATATTGGATATGATGCAGAGTTGCCGGACATATTTTGCAATGACAAGCAACTACAGACAATTGTGTCGAAATATGATTCCAAGTGACTGTGTTTGTCAGAGGGAAAAACTTTGAATGTGTTTCACTAATTGTTTAATGCTGACCTTATTTCGCCGTTGGCAGCCACCTTGGATATAATGCGGACTTGCTTGACACATTTATCAAAAAGGACCAACAAAGGACTATTTTGAACAAATATGGTTTCAATTGGCCAATACTTTCAGAAGAGAAGGTATTTTCCTTTTGGTTCTGAAGCCACATAGGCAGTTAGAACCAAATTTAGTACCGATTGCCAATGGATTGTTCCCTTTAAAGCTATGTCCACCAAGCCTATTCCTAAACCATGATGGCCGCAAGCGGGGAACTTAGTTTCACAATTAACCCTATGGGAACCACTCAAACATCTTATCTGAGAGTAATTGGCCAATTAGAACCAAACTTAGGCACAATAGTCGTTAGCTATAGTTGATTTTGTTTTCTTGTAATTTTCTAGCAACATAGACTTATTGCTTACCATACATTTCAAACAAAAAAGTTTCTTTTATTGAATCGGGAGGCTTCTTTTTCGTGAAGGCGTAGAGATTTTTACTTGTTTACGTGGGAAAAAAATGCTTCTTACGTTCAATAAATTAATGTGCAGTGTGTTAATTATATCACAGTAAAACTATTATTTTAAGTTTGTTCTGGTAGTTAAAAATAAATGATAATTCTTAGCTGTAATTTTTAAAAATATAAGTATTAAAATCATCACAGGAATTTCTGCCTTCAGAGTGCAATGGTACTAGGCATTGGAACCAAACTATGGTATAAAGCTGTAATCGAGGGCCTGGTGAAATGTTATTGTGCAATCATTTATATGATAAGAGAGGGGTCGATATCGATATGCAATAATAATTATCGTTTAGGAACGATTTTAATTTCAAAATTATCATTTTTCTTAACATGGACAGTAATATTCCAGCTTCTTCTCCTTACGGTGTGTATGTTTCAAAGTTGATTCGCTACGCGAGATCTAGCACCAATTATAAAGACTTTCTCGTTAGAAATAGTTGCCTTTGGACCGCCTTTTATAAATCAATGCTTCAAAAATACTCCGTCTCATACGATCACTTTAAAATGAGAAAAGAAAGGAAATGGGGTAAAATGCAGTATCCAGGTTAAAACGACCCAATACAAAGCATCTAGGGGTCACCCTACGGTCTTCAACACAATGAGGAACATGACACCATTGGCAATGGTGAATAAAAGGATGTGGAGTAAATGCAAATGAGACAAAGTCTCTACAAATACATGGTAAAAAACAAGCAAAGGAACAACGCTTTTATTGTTGTTCTTCATCTTGAAGTCCTAAAAAACTTAAAAAATTCTTTAATACATTTTGTAGATCAATCCCTCGTAGAAAAATTTGAAGTTTCGGTCCCAACTCTGATTCAAGATTTTTTTTACTCAGTACTGGGATGATCATTTCTTTCAACTGTCTACAACCTTTCAATAGCAATTTCTGTTGAGTTGCTACCGCAATGGAAGCGGAGGTTTGGCATGCTATTAAACCGGTTTAGCCCACCAGTTTTTATTGAAATGCCTATTCCATGTCAGGACCATTGCAGTAGACAATTTTTCCAGTGGTATCCCGCTGTCTTTTGGCTCCTGACAGCTCTGTTCGGTATTTATTACCCCAATTTAGAATTAAACATGAATATACATAAATGCTGGCATATTGAAAGAAAAAGAAATCGTGATCTATTTTACCAAATTTTCATTTTGATATACATTTAACATAATAAAAAAGGTATAAAGTTGTCGATAAATATCATAAAGACATAAACTGACGAAAACTAAGTATGAAGTACCAGTAACAGTCGAACAGACGGTTCCGATAATGAACACGTTTAAAGACTAGTAAAAGCGTTCACACATTACTTTTTACTATCTGCTTTTGTGTTTAAAAACAAAATAAAATTATATGAGAATAGAGCATTGTAGTGAAAATATAGCAAAAGCAATAATTTGAAATGTGCTTAAAAGCAATACAATAACATATGGTAACATCTGGCGTTAAATTGCTCACAAATCGACTTCCAGAAATTCCTTACGTTGTCCCGGGTACGCAGAATACAGGTTAAGGATACTAGAAAAATGTGAGTGGCTGAAGAGTGTCAGTAGGTCAGTCGTTTAAGTTTTTTCCTCGAAAACATCAATGCATAACAATTTCACGCCTTCCAAATTACCTTCGTGTTATTACTGCTAGTATAATTTATATAAAATATATTATGATTCACTACCATACCCTTCCTGAAGTTTAAAATTTTGATTTTTGCTTAGAGAGACATTGTTTTACAAGCAGACTAGGATCGTTGAGCCAGCCAGTGGATTAGGGGTTAGCATTCCTTGACTCATTTTTTAAAATTGCAATTTGTCAAATTCCCTTGTGGGGTCAAAGAGTATGTAGTCTACATATACAAGGTTGACGAATATTCATAACACTAAAGGGAAACGGAACAGAGAAAGGGGAGGTTTTTGATACCATAAAATACCATAACCCTACTGCTGGCTTTTGCTAGTGCCGTAAAAAGTCCGGCTGCATGTCCTGAGTTCTTATCGTTGTTTACTTTTGTTTTTTGTGTTTTTCGTTGTGAAGTTCCCTTGTAAAGTAAGTGAGAACCGAACTGTCAATCCAAGCACAATGGCAACATCGGAAACAACAAAGAAATAGAAACACAACATGAGTACGGTGCAGAAAAGAAAAATAAAAAACAAAACACACACGAGAAGATAAACAACATGGACCCAATAAAAACCATGGGTGAGATCAGGTGCACCGGTAGAGTAAGCATCTCCTACCTCTTATAAGACAACCGCCGTGTTGAACATGTAAAATCCGGTAGTCAACTCAAATCCGTGACAGGAAACAACAATTAAGCTTTAGAGAGAAAAATCTGTTCTCATCTAGGAAACAGATAATCCCATAGCGGTCTACAAGATGGTGAAGTCGACCATAAAATTTCTGGAGGGATGACTTCAAGTTTTGGGTAACATACCCTTGTTGAAGTAGCCTATTTGTGAGCATCTGGGCTCTATCTAGGAAATCACTGTATCGAACACAGGCTCTTGAATAGCGAATGAGCTGGGAGATGTAAACTCCGTATGCCGGCGCTGTTGGGATGTTGCTACAAAAAAGGGAAGTTGACTTTTGGAAAAGTGAAGTCATCGCGTTTGTCGTTCACCTTAGTTTGAAGTCTACCTCTACTGTCAGTTTCAAAATGAAGATCAAGGAATGAGGCTGACGTGGAAGTGTCTGTAGTATCCTGTAAATTGAAGCATGCAATTGTAATTTGCAGCCATTGCAGATGTTTCCTGTTATTTTTTATATCTTATATAAACTTTCATACAGTAAGGAGTCTGTAAAAAGATTCCTCTAATATGAGATGTAAGCTATCTTTATTTCTTCAGTTAGGATGTACTTGTTCATGTAAGTGCACCATTGAAATAAAGCTTTTTTGGTTTTTTAGTAATGTATCTAATGTATCATTTGGTTTCAAAATTGAGACCTACCTGCCCTAATAAGATATGATTTGTCTAAGAATACATGTATATACATGTATCGTAAATGAACAAGTAAGTTATATGAAGTAAATATACATGATACAAAATCCCTATGAATACATGATAAAATTAAGCAAATGGAACGAGGATTAAATTGTTATTCTTCAACTTGTAGTCACCATGTGGCCTTCAACAAAATGCAAACACTCCAACCGCATTTTAAGTTCAAGACGGCCCCTAGCAAAGGTTTGAGCTGAATTTGCTTGCTAAATTTGAACAACGCTACATCAATGTATCAATTTGTCATGAATGCGAGGTCGTAAACAAGCATAACATATCGGCCAAAGTACTCTTACAAACACTGTCATCCTTTGCCCGACAAAGGAATCGATCGAGTTACGTAAATACCGTAAGTTTATTAACTTTGTAACAACATCCTTATATTGCCATGTACTCTGGATGTATGATTTTGGCTCTTTCTTCAGAATTCATTTTGGAATTCATTTACATATCTCCGATTATGGGCTTTTAATATAGCGGTAAGCTGCCAATATATTTGTTATTTTTATCGCTACTTGTGTTTACTTACCCGAAAAAGAATCACTTTACAACCAGTGAAAAAATATAACATATGAAGTTTTAGGATTAATTCTTTATTTAAATTTTTCAGATGAAGTCACAGCTTATAGCTACATTCGTTTGTCTTGTAGCATTCAAACAACAAGGTATTTATTTTATTTGTCCGCATATTTGCAGAAATATTATACAAATAAAGCATGGCAATGAGGTTAATACATTGATTTAGATTTCACTAAAACATATTGACCGATGTTAATATATCAAATCGGGTCTATACATCCATGCATTGACCGAACTAGCAATGCTATATTGTTTTACTATTTTATGGCATTATTATAAATGTCCTGTTTTTAATAAGCATGTAACGTTCGATGTGTTAGGAAATTAAATATGACTTAAACCTGACGTTTTGAAATATAGAACATCATCTACTATTTATAGAAATACCAGTCTTACACCATATTTTCAGAACGTCATTTGACTTCATATGAACCAATCACAGTGCACAAATAACATAAAAATATCATAAAATAATAATTAACCCACTGAAATAATTTAATAAATACAAACCACACTTTTATGTTACAAATGAATAATACAATGCAAAAATGTGAATTAAAAATTAAATAAAGTTTAAAATATCAATCAATAATAAAAGCTACAAACGTACATCGTGGCATGTGACAGTAATTTTCACCCATTGTAGATGTTTCCTGTTATCCTCTTTATTTCATCATAGTTTGAACGACTTGTTCAAAAAGAAGTCTAAAATTCAAAACCTATAATTTTTGAATATCACGATGATATCGATGTCGTAAACGTACACTGATGCACAGATGAAAGTATTCCATTCTTGTCTTCACCTCAAATGTAATAGCGATCTATGTGGTCAGCGAAACTTAAGAAATTAAGCAAACACCCTGTCGATTCAAGACATCTGGAGGTTATCGTCAGTCTGCTATGTTTCCTTGTTTAAACTTTGTCTCAGGGTTAGAAAATGACAATAACCAACCAGCAATATAACAGATCTTTCAAAACATATGCTTCACTGACAGTGTGACGGGTGCTGTGTACATGCTTACCCTTCCAGAGCACCTGATGTCACTCTTGTTTTTTGAGAGTTCACACTGTTAGTGCTTTAGTTTTTTGTGTTGTATTTGTAATGTTTGTGTGTTTTGCGGTTATGTGGTGTCTTTGGTCTTCCGTCTTTTGGTGTTCTTGCTTTTGCCTTGTCTCTGGACTTTGATTTGTGTAATTTTGTGCTTTGTTCCTTCGGTATTCTACTGCCGTTGTTTTAAAAAAGTTGTGAACTTCCTGTGAGATATCAGTTTTATATTTAAACACTCCAAAGTAGCCTCATGTACATTGTTTTTATTGTTATTCTATTTAAACATTTATTGACATCGGTGCCTTAGTTCTTTATGTCGTATTTTTAGTTCCGTGCATTGCGGCTGTCTTGTGTCCTTGTTTTGTCTTTGTTTTTCTCTGCTGCCGTTTTTGCCACGTCTTTGGACTTCCATTTTTGTGATGAACACTTTCCTTGTTCCTTCGGTAGTCTACTGCCGTTGTCCCGTAGGCATACCTCTCTTTATGTACGGCATTCCCTGCTACTGTAAATCTAATAAGCATAAGACCAACACAATCAATAACTAGAGGCTCTCAAGAGCCTGTACAGCTCACCTGGTCCATGACTGGCATAAACTGCAGCCCAAATTGACCCAATGTTAAAGTGTCTCATTTTCTAGAAGTTTCAAAGGAGAAAATCTTTGAACATGTTTTCCCCATAGGGTTAAATGTTAAACAATGGTCCCCGCTGGCGGCCATCTTGGATGAGGTGCAGACTTGTCAGACATACTTTTTTAAAAAGACCATTAAAGGCCTATTGTGACCAAGTTTGATTCCAACTGACCAAGTAGTTTCAGAGAAGAATGTCTTTGAATGTGTTTTTCCCATAGGGTCCAATGTTAAACTATGTCCCCCGCTAGCGGCCATCTTGGAATACATGCAGACTTACCAGACATATTCTTCGATAGGTACCGACTATGGACAGTTGACACCAAGTATGGTTCCAATTGGGCAAGTAGATTCAGCAATTTCCACAGTAATTTAAAGCCCAACTTCCATTACAACCAATTTCAGACCATCATTCAAAAAAATTTGGGCAGGGGTTCCCCTTATAATTCAGATAATGCATATTGCTGAAATCAAAACATTCCAAGTTCCCCTTACCATTAAAAAATTTTTGCAGGGGTTCCCTTTTATAATCTAGTTTAAACATATTTCTTATATTGTGAAGAAAACTATGCAGCACAATACCACAATCAAGATTACATTGTAAGTTATACAGTTGAACTAAGTCTCTCAAACTTTGGTTACCCTAGCTGGAATACCACCAATATCTTGAACTGTATTTAAAAGTCTGATCATGTTTTAGTATATTTCTTTGTTTGGCTTTTTTGACAAAAAGCATTCTTGCTATGGACCACTTTCGACACCAGTTTTGAAGTCAAAACATCGTTTTGTAAATGGCGGGCAATGACAATTTTCAACATCAGTTCTGAAGTCACAACATCAATATCTATTTGGAAACCAAATTTCATTGAA
>MJUU01051298.1:0-19794 GCA_002080025.1 Modiolus philippinarum | reverse complement strand
TTTCATGAAACTGTTTGAGTTCAGTTGAGTTCAACTTAGGAAGGATCAGCTGGCAGAGAGGTTAAAACAGCCAAGGGAAAGCTGAAGAAAAAATCAACACGTCTAAGCGCGAAGTCTTAGGAAGAGTATACAGCATGGTGACCCTCGAAACACTGAAGCCACATGACATGGAAACATTCATTATGTTCATGCAAATGAGCCACGGCATAATCCGAAGCAAGATATCAAAGGCCCTAGCAGAGAAGAGAGGGTTTAAGGTGCAACTGCTCCCCCGGGTGGAGATGGCGAAGATTGCTCCGACACCAATATATCTACGAAACCCGATATTTCTTGTCAACCTTGACCACCATCACCAAGTCGTTAAACCTGGACCAGGTGATAGCGCAAATTTTGGGAAAGATCACGGAGGGATGGCAAATTTCAACAGTAGAGGTAGTGGGTGGACCCTTGGACACATTGAAGAGGATTCAGTTGAATGAATACAGACAACTCGCGGGAAGCTCATATATCACACTTTCCAAAAATCTGGCAGCCAAAAAGGCAATGATCAATATTCAAATAACATAATACCGAAGTCAAAGTAATAAAGTTTTTCAAATGGTGTATCCTCTCGGCGCTTCATCAGGGGGAGGTAGACCATACACGTACCAATCGAGTGACTTTATACGCGAAGTGGCTATCCAGCTCAAGCTCGATGGGATCAATTTCCGGTGTAACTCCGAGCAATATAAAGGTTGGAGAAGCTAAATGAGGGCATCAAGGTGAACGTCTACGAGCTCGAACGGGGTGAAGAATGGAGGGGTCTGCCCTCTGCCGATCTGTAAAAGAGAAGACGGCGGGCGCAGTTCTTGGATCATTTGCTATTGTCTATATTGGCTAATGCTGAGACAAGACACTACTGGGTAATTCATCTACATCGGTTTTTGACGGCGCAGGTAACCGATCACGATGAGAAAGCTTACCTCTGACGCCGGTACCTTAACACCTTCAACTGGCAAGATATCTTGGACAAGCACATATTGTATTGCGGCCAGAAGTAGGCAGGAGAAATCGAGATCCCGGGCGAAGGAACCTTCGTTAGTTTTAAGAATCACATCTAATCCGATCGCTGTAGGTACCCTTCTTCGTCTACGCAAACTTCGAGTGCTTCACGACCAAATCGAGCCTAAGCCGGCGAAGTTTGGCGTTGATGGAATCCTGCAACTACTTGAGCGCATGCTGAAGTCTACCGCCCAGAAGCTAGAAGGGGAGAGGCTCTCAAAATCCCATACCAAAGTCATCTAGAAGCGCATTACATCGGGGTTCTGCTACCGTATTTAGTGTTTCGATGAGACGATATATATCATAGAGCCAACCGATGACCTACATCCTGCAGAGAAAATGGAAGGACATGGGTGAGATCATCATGGACTGGCAGACGAACGATACATATCAGCAGAAAGACTTCAAGGAGCCCGAGAAGATGGAAGAGGGGGGGGGGCAAGAAGATCTTTGCGGAAGCCACCAAGTGCTTCATCTGCACTAGGCGCCAACAAGGGCAAGATTGGCTGAAAACCTAACAAGGAAGAACGCTACATCTTTTTTCACCAAGAGCATACCAGTCGGCGAGTACAAGGATAAAAAGGACATCTACCTTGAAACTGACGTTGTCTTGCTCACTCGACATTTTCCGAAAATTTCCGTTTATGTGCATGAAGCATCATGGACTCAATCCGGCGCACTACAACACCGCACCAGGATTAACCTACGATGCAGCACTCAAGGTGAGCTCGAGCTAATCACCGACCCCAATATGCTGCGCTGGGTTTGGCTGGGATACCCATGGTTTCTTAGAAATATGCCTGGACGAACAACCCCTAAGTGCAGAGCTACGACCCGCGCACACCGACCAACTATACCAATAACTTCTACGGATGGCGATGAGTCGGGCACCTCCCGCCAAAGCTTTCAAGTGGATTGACATCTCGGAATATCTCCGCATGCTCGGCGAGGAGGATGGGCAAGGACTGACATGAAAAATATACGTTGCGTTTTATAAAAGTCTAATGTTTTTTTATCAAAATTCTAACGCCCTTAAAATACTGAGGCTTCATTCCGTGTATGGCACTTGGTGGATGTCCTTGGTACTAGATTTGGCTTCCTATTTTGATATTTTTTTTTGGTGATAAGTACTTCTTTTTTTTACTTACTTCTTTGAGATTATGGCCTTCCATATCATTTGATTTCAATGCTGCTGGTGAGAGGTTACTCTTTGAAACACGTGTACAGCATATCGAAATTTACTGTTTATTATGCAACTTCGTTTTTTTTGTATTTTTGAAACCATTTGGCCCATGCCGCTGCTTTTGGACCAGAGGCCTTCGAGGGTATTCACCAGGCCAATAGTCGAAATTGTCTGACATGAAAAATATGCCTTGCGTTTTATAGAAATTTACTGCTTTTTAATCAAAATTCTAACCCCCTTAAAAATACTGAGGCTTCTTTCCGTGTATTGCACTGGATGGATGTCCTTGGTACTGGATTTGGCTTCCTATTTTGATATTTTGGTAGTGAGTACATCTTTTTTTGGATTATGGCTTTCCATATCATTTGATTCTTATGCTGCTGCTGGGAGGTTGCTCCTTGATACACGTGTACAGCATAACGAAATTTGCTATTTATTATGCAACTTTGGTATTTTTGTATTTTTTATATCTTAGAAGTTGATCTCGAGTACCCCAAGGAGCTCCACGATCACCAAAACGACTATCCCTTCGCACCGGAATTTAAGGAGAATAACTGATTCAGGAAGCTGGTGGCCATTCTCCACGACAAGGAGAAGTACGTGTTCCACTATGTGAATCTAAAAAAGTACCTTGCATTTTGGTCCGAAGATGAAGATCCATCGTGTCCTCCGATTTACCCAGAGCCCACAGTTTAGGGCGTACGTGGTGAAGAATACCGCTTGCAGGGCCTTGGTCACCAACACCTTCGAGAAGAACTTCTTCAAACTCATGGTCATATTCTTGCATGGAGAGTATTCGGAACAAGGTGGAGATGCGACTGGTCAATAGCGATACCAACAGGCAGCTGGTGGCGACACCTTCTTCAGTGAGGATCTGGCTGCGGTCCACCTGCATAGCACAAAGCTGGTTTTCGATCAACCGATCTATCCTGACCTATCGAAGGCCCTGACGTCCAAGTTCGTCTATGATTATCTCAAGCCCAGGTATGGTGACCGAGCCAGCAACTGCTACACTAATACGGATAGCCTGCTTTGAGATATTCGGACGTGGACTTATGTAAGAATATGGCCTAGAGTGCGCAGCAGTGTTCGACACCTCCAACTACGCTGCAGACCATGCTTCCTGTATCTATACTGGAGTCCATAAGAAAGTGCTCGGCAAGTTCAAGGGTGAGTTTGCCGACCACCCGATGATCGATAACATTAGCCTTCAAAGTGGATCAAGCGGAGTGCAAGAAGGTTAAAAGCGTGAAGAACTTGTTCGAGTGCGTGTTAACCTTCGCAGAATTTTAGGAGTGCCTAGATACGGCCAAGGAAGAGTACAGCTCAATGAATAACATCCGAAGCCGGCTTCACCACGTTCTCACCCTAGAATCCTCAAAGAAATCCCTCCTCCTCAAACGATGATAAGCAGTATATCCTGCCGGATGAGATCCATATCCAGGCGGATGGTTACTTCCGGGTCTAAATAAATGAGAAGCATACGAGTGTACGGCATTTTCCCGATATGCCCCACGGCCCTCGATTCAGACGCCCTACCACCTACTCCGAAACCCATCAAATGCAGCATACTAAATCACGACGACGGTGATGTACCCGTCAAGCACTGGACGTGCTGACATGACCATGGAAAGTCGAAATTGTCGAATATCTGCGACCAGAAATTCGATATTATATCGATAAGCTCCAGCGGCGCGGCGATGTGATCTGCGGGCACTTTTGCCTGTACGTACCTAAGATCATTTCGGAAGGAAGGAAGGACGCTCGAGGAGGTCATCTTTGTGCTAAAGATAAATGGATAAGATCAGAAATCACTCTACCAAGCACATGCCCATCTTGCGGATGTATCAGGATCTTGATATGAGCCATCAACGAATCACCAGTCTTGGATGGCCACGTGATAGCTAGGACGCCGTCACGAAGAGAAGGGTCAACCTCATGATGAAGGATAGCCTGATAGGTATCGCGGTTGACCTAGAGGAAGAGCTCTATGAAACCCTCGAGGTGGTGAAGAAACGCTATGACTGCATCGAGATAGAGATGGCAAAGTGCTAACTCATAGCAGGAGGTAAGGTGGTGCGTCGGATATCGATAGGGCATGCAACCCGCAAATTGCCAGAGGGGTCCAAACAGACGAGCAAGTGGCCACGGGATGGTACGTTAAGAAATGGCAGGAGCTGGCAGCAAGCATGCAGGCTAGGATAAACTATAAAACAAGAACAAGTCTAGTAGGTCCAGACGAAGGGTTGGCGATATTATTAGACAATGTTCAATTGGTTCAATCATGTCGTTTGAGGGTTTTCACACCACTTACTAGGGCTGGTACACCATAGTCTTTCTGGTATCTCTCTCGAGGGACCGAAAAGATAACCGATGGGGTTTATTGCCGGTCGGATTGCTTTTTCCAGGAATTAAAACCTGCTTATCTCATCGTCGTTGAATTCTTTGAGGCAATAGATGTGTGGATGCATATTAAAGGCTTGAGAGATTAGGGAAAATGCCCTAGGTCCAGCCCAGAGTATATCACTTCTTCAATGTGTTCATTTTCTTGGTGATCTGGACTTTATCTCCGACGTCGAATCGCTGCAGCTTCATTGGTGAGAGATCCCCGTAAAGGTTCAAGACGACCTTGGCCTGGCGTTCTTTCTGGTGGCGGCGGTTGGATTTAGCTTGATTCATCGAAGCTTGGTGGTATTAAATAGGCGGACGAGATCATTCAAGACGGGGAGACAAATGCCCGTGAAAGTGGCCGAGAAGTACTTTAACACCTTCTCCTTCATGCTACGACACCAGCATTCCACCACTCTCGACTTCTCTTCGTTCTCGCTGAGGCGGAACTCCACGTCGCGCTTCCGGAGAAGATACATGATCTCACGATTATAAATTTCTGTGCATTTATTGGTCCATAGCTTCTCTGGTTTGCGATCCTTGAAGATTGTCCGAAAGGCATCCGGCAAGAAGCACCTTTCTTATTCTTGAGCGGCACTAGTCAGCCGTCCTTGGAGAAGACGTCGATGATGCTCAAGAGGGACTGTTATAGATAATTAAATATTGTTAACATTCTATAATGCATTGTATTCATTGTTTTTATTTTGTAATTTGTTTGGCCTAGTTATGTAACTTGTTTACAATAAACAATGGTCAAGGTTATTACACCTTAGAACATGTAGATTTTCCTAGAACATTGACTTAATATTTAACACATAGAAATTTCTAGAAGTTTTCCTTACATAATCATTTTAGTCATTTGATTATAAGTTGATATGGAATATTCCAGTAATATCTTGTTAATGATTTTTCTAGAAAGAATAAATGTATATATATCAAGTAGCAGAAAAGGGTTAGGTCAGTCAGTTTAATAAGTTTATACAGGATTAATTGGTTTATACAGGATTATTACGCACATTTTTTGTATTGGAAATCGACATCAGTTATTGTGAATCTATTATCAACTATTTAGTGAGGATTATAAGGAACTATTCTTCTGGACATCTATTGGTGGACTTTAGTGAACTATAAAACTAATAATTTGGATATTTACTTGGATTTCATTATTGTCAGATAAGTCATATATTGTATTAATTTGTAAATCATTATTTTTTCGTCTTATCAAAAGTTAATTTTGAGCCAATTTTGTTTTAACATTGCTGACTTTATTGGTCATTTCTACCACATAACAGTACTTGAATCCTCGGTTTTGGCGAGAAAAGGCACTAATATCTGGGAGATCGGCAGCCTAAGTCTCGTTCTAACTACCCTACCATCTCGCAACACTTCTAGAATTGGCGCTGGACTTGATTATGTAGTTTTCTGACCTTCGGCTAGTTCATCCGTACCCTTTCCCCCCAAGCCCACCCCAAATCTTGCTGTGGTATCGATAATTTGTCTTCCATGCTCGAAGCTTTCGAGGACAGTGGGATTAGGAATGGCATCGAAGGAGGCCAGCATCTTCTTATCGCAGCTTTCATTGCGTGCGACTGCTTACTTCGGTATTTCAGGCCGTGCATTGCCAATTTGTATAGATGTTGAAAACCTCACCTACGATCAGCCTACTGCGAGTAGGCATAACCACGTTCTGCTTTCGTATCCATGCGTCTAAGTTCTGATCATCATGAAATCGGACTGAGAAAAAAACAACGCTGCTGAATAACCTCCTCCTGATGGACTACTCGACTACGATCGACTCTACCAGCCTATACACCAGCTGCTGTGTTGGGTGCTGGGGCAAAGGCTTACGAAAGACGATTTCCGTGACCTTCTATCGAACAAGGATAACTATCCCCGTTCCATGTCGTTAACATGATGAAGCCACCACCCAAACCAAGCGGTTACAAATACTTTTTCGAGCATGAAAGCGACGTGTGCGACCCTTGCGACCTCAACCCCTCTCAAAAGCATCTCATAGTTTGTCTACGACTCTGATGCTGGGCAAGCAAAGCGAAGAATACAACGTGTGCGGTCGCCATAAAAACGTAGAATATTGTCAAAATTACTTCATGCAATCGATCCGGGAGAATGCCAACTTCATCTACCTCTTCGAGCAGGGTGCTAAGAATCGCGATAATATCCCCCGGGATCATTGCAGCGATCTCAGCTCTAACCAATTCGATACCGTATGTAACCATCGCTCGCACGAGCCCTACAATTGTAAATTCCGTGCAATCTAGGCCAATTTTATTTGGTCTAAGATAAAAAATGGATCTCTTGTAGGATTTTTTCTGGATATCAAAGGGACTTTGATTAAGTGTCTGAGAATGTTCCCAAGTTTCCATGACCTCCCCTTCAATGTGAGCACCAGTGGGAGCGGGTGCCTATTCATTGCATAGAGCAAAGTTATAGATGCAATAGATAGATCCCAGTTGAATCAAGACCGTCGGCCGCAATCAGTGCAGGTACACATTCATATGGGGCAGTGTTAATTAAATGCAAGATGCACTCGAAACTTTCTGCTTAGGGGCGATTAATCTAATGCTTCGGGGAAATCGATCCAACGCTTACGGGGCGTTGGCAATTCTATAAATAAATGACGCCATTGGATCCTGCAGGAGAATAAGTCCAGTATCCAGTCTTACCATATGCAGTGTCACCTAGATAAAATAGGTCTAAGCTGCGACATCCCCAAGATATTCAAGCACTAGCGACGTAATCTAGTGGACAATTACAAAAGATACACAGAGCACTCTATACCCATTTCTGATGTGAAACTTTTATAACAATAGATTTGATGGTATTTTACATACACAATTTGTACAGAACACAAATAATAGTAATAAAAGACTGTCCTTTAACATTGTTATTCAAAAGTGATTATTGATTTATAAATGGCTGATGACAGAATAAAACAAATTACTTTTGAAATCTTAAACATTAGCAATGAAGGGATATGGAGTAAATGTACATGAGACAAAGCCTCTACAAATACATGGTAAAAGAAAGCAATGGAACAACACTTGTATTTTTGTTCTTCATCTTGCATTCACCATGAGGCCTTCAACAATAACATTTTCTTACATCTCGAAGTCACTTCAAGACAGCCCCTCGCGCCGGTTAGAGCGTAATTCATTGCTAATTATGGAGCAACGCCACAGCCATGCTCAACAATGCCGAGTTTTTGAAATCCAGGATAATATTTCTTTGGGGTATCTTGTATTGGTGGTCCTATACAATTAAATTTCAAAAGTGGTTATTGCTTCAATAGGAATTGGTGGAAAATATAAACGAACGACTTTTGAATCTGTACCACATTTGTAATCAAGGGGTTGATTACAATTTCTCATCACCCACTTTTGAAATCCACAACTAATTTTGAAATCAAGGATAATACTGCAATGGGGTATCTCACTCAACTTGTACTTAACAACAATACAATATATATGAGATGGCCATGTACAATTGTATTTCAAAAGTGGTTATTGCTTTAGTAATGGTATGTTGAAGATCTAAGAGGTTGACAGCAATTTCTAATCAACCGCTTTTTAAATCCATGGTAATATTTGTATTGGGTATCTTGCATAATTTTTATATAACATCTTAGTTGGCCCTTTACATTTGGATTTCAAAAGTGGTTCTTACCTTAATAAGGAGTGGTGGGAGATATAAACGAACGACTTTTGAAATCTGTACCACATTTTTATCAAGGATTATAAAAAGTGGTCGAGATTACAAAATTTGTTGGGGTTACAAAAGTGGTTGATAGCAATTTCTTATCAACTATTTTTGCAATCCAAGATAATATTTTTATGGGGTATCTTACACAATTTGAACTAACTGAACATAAGTATCAGATATCTCAAGTGGCCGTTTTTAAAAGGGTTGTCGCTGTAATAAGGGTTGGTGGAAGATATAAACGAACATCTTTTGGAATCTGTACCACATTTGTAGTTCAAAGCATTACAAAAAAGGCTGGGATTAAAACATAGGTAACCAATGATTACAAAGTTCGCCTCGTTATGGCACATCGTCACAGCAGCCCAATTTTGCCTGAATGCTGACATACTATCAAAAATGCATGCATATGCATAGTTACATGAACCTATAATATACAGTTACTGAGATATGAACTCGGATGTATACATTAATGTTAGTTGATCATGCATAAGATGTAGGTTAAAGAGACCTAATTTTGTCTGGATGCTCATCTACTATAAATGCATGCACATGCACATGCAAGATCATCGTACCATGTACAGTATCTGAGATCTGAAATTTGGCGTAACCTTGAATGTAAAGCTCTCAGGCCAAAAATATAGGTCAAAGTGACCTAATTTTGTCTGGATGCTGACCTACCATCAGAGTTGGATGAATATGCAAGGTGAGAGGATCCTACCATGTACAGTGACTGATATTTGAAGTTGGACATAAACTTGTATGTAAGACACTCAAGCGGAAAATGTAGGTCAAAGTGACCCAATTTTGAATGGATGGTGATCTACTATTACAGATGCATGCATATGTAAGGTTAGATAATCCTACCATGTAGAGTGACTTGGATCTGAACTCGAACATCAACTTGAATGTAAGTCACTCAGGCTGAAAATATAGGTCAAAGTGACCAAGATTTGCCTGGATGCTGACCTACTATCAAAGCTGCATGCATGTGCAAGGTTAGACGATCCTACCATGTACAGTGACTGTGATCTGAATTCGGAAGTAAACTTTAATGTAAGTCGCTCAAGCGGAAAATGTAGGTCAAAGTGACCAAATTTTGCTGACTTGCCATCTGAGATGCATGCATATGCACAGTTAGATGATCATATCAAATGTAGTTACTGAGATATGAACTTAGATGTAAATTTTGATGCAAGCCACTTAAGCAGAAAATATAGGTCAGAGAGACCTAATTTTCTTGGAGGCTGTGAGTAAACGCAAGATGCACCTGCATGCAAAGTTTGATGACCTAACCCTGCATAGTTACTTAGATATAAGCCTAAATGCGGACGAGGACGATGACTTGGATATCAACGCGGACGCAGACACTTGGGGTACTCCAATAGTCCCCCTCAACTTCGTTGAGGCGAACTAGAATGTGGTTCGGATTACAAAAGTTGTTGATAGCAATTTGTAATTAACCACTTTAAAAATCTATGGTAGTATTTTTTATTGCGTGTCGGACACAATTTGCATTGAAAATTAAGGTGGCCCTATACAATGGGGTTTCAAAAGTGCTAATCACCTTAATAGGGTTGGAGGCAGAATCAATCTTCATATTTGGTATCAAGGGAGTACAAAAGTTGTGAGGGGTTACAAAAGTGGTAAGGGATTACAAAAAATGTTGATGAAAATATTGTCAGGAACTTTTGTAATCCCTCATTCAAATCAAAGAGTTTCATCAAAAAAGTTAATCTTTACTTTAAGTGACATTTGTTCTGGATTTAAAAAATACTAAGCCACATCCGAAATCGCAGGATTACAAAAGTGGTTATGGATTACAAAAGTGGTTAATAAAATTTCTCAAACAACCACTTTTGAAATCTAAACCACTTTTGTAATCCCTTATTCAACTCGAAGAGGTTCATAAAAAGAATGTCAATTTTTACTTTTTACTTTTTACTCAATTTTTAAGTGATAGTAGTTCTGGATTTCAAAATTACTAAACATTTGAAATATAGGGATTACAAATGTTAAGGATTATAAAAATGGTTGATAAAAATTCTAAGTCAACCACTTTTGAAATCACAGCTAATTTTGTAATCCCTAATTCAACTCAAAAAGTTTCATAAAAATGTTGATCTTCAAAGAGACAGTGAATCTGGATTTCAAAAACTCTAAACCACATTTGAAATCATGGGATAACAAAAGTGGTTAGGGATTACAAAAGTGATTGATAAAAAATCTTAGTCAACAACTTTTGAAATCTTAACCTATTTTGTAATCCCTTGTTCAACGCAAAGAGTTTCATCAAAATAATGTCGATCTTTACTTAAAGTGACAGTAGTTCTATATTTCAAATAAACTAAACCATATTTCAAATCGTGCGATTACAAAAGTGGATGAGGGATTACAAAAGTGGTTAAAAAATCGTAGTCAACCTCTTTTGTAATCCCTCATTCAACTCAAAAGTTTCATAAAAAATCTTGGTTTTTACTCAAAGTGACAGTGGCTCTCTTTGATTTCAAAAATTCTAAAACAGATATAAAATCTTAGGATTACAAAAG
Source organism: Modiolus philippinarum (assembly GCA_002080025.1). NCBI lineage: Eukaryota > Metazoa > Mollusca > Bivalvia > Mytilida > Modiolidae > Modiolus > Modiolus philippinarum. The sequence continues at coordinate 8,916 of MJUU01051298.1, read as the reverse complement.
TGGGAAGGGATTACAAAAGTGGTTAGGGATTACAAAAGTTATTGATAAAAATTCTGAGTCAACCACTTTTGTAATCCCTCATTCAATTCAAAGAGTTTCATCAAAAAATCGTGGTTTTTACTCAAAGTGACAGTGGTTCTCTTTGATTTAAAAAATTCTTAAAAACATCTAAAATCGTAGGATTACAAAAGTGGTTGGGGATTACAAAAGTGGTTAGGGATTACAAAAGTGGCTGATAAAAATTTTTAGTCAACCACTTTTGAAATCTCAACCACTTTTGTAATCCCTCATTCAACTCAAAGAGTTTCATAAAAAATCTTAATTTTTCTCAAAATGACACTGGTTCTCTTTGATTTCAAAAATTATTAAAAACATCTTAAATCGTGGGATTACAAAAGTGGTTAGGGATTACAAAAGTGGTTAGGGATTACAAAAGTGGTTGATAAAATTTCTTAGTCAACCACTTTTGAAATCTGAACACTTTTGTAATCCCTCATTCAACTCAAAAAAATTCATAAAAAAATCTTGGTTTTTACTCAAAGTGACAATTGGTTCTCTTTGATTTCAAAAATGGTAAAACAGATCTAAAATCGTAGGATTACAAAAGAGGTAAGGGATTACAAATTGGTTAGGGATTACAAAAGTGGTTGATAAAAATTCTTAGTCAACCACTTTTGTAATCCCTCATTCAATTCAAAGAGTTTCATAAAAAAAAATTGTTGTTTTTACTCAAAGTGACAGTGGTACTCTTTGATTTCAAAAATTCTTAAAACATCTAAAATCGTAGGATTACAAAAGTGGTTGGGGATTACAAAAGTGATTAGGGATTACAAAAGTGGTTGATAAAAATTTTTAGTCAACCACTTTTGAAAATCTCAACCACTTTTGTAATCCCTCATTCAACTTAAAGAGTTTCATAAAAAATCTTGGTTTTTACTCAAAGTGACAGTGGTTCTTTTTGATTTCAAAAATTATTAAAACATTTAAAATCGTAGTATTACAAAAAAGGTTGGGATTACAAAAGTGGTTAGGGATTACAAAAGTGGTTGATAAAAACTCTTATTCAACCACTTTTGAAATCTCAACCACTTTTGTAATCCCTCATTCAACTCAAAAAGTTTCATAAAAAATTTTGTTTTTTACTCAAAGTGACAGTGGTTCCCTTTGCTTTCAAAAAATTTTAAAAACATCTAAAATCGTGGGATGACAAAAGTGGTTAGGGATTACAAAAGTGGTTGATAAAAATTCTTAGTCAACCACTTTTGAAATCTCAACCACTTTTGTAATCCCTCATTCAACTCAAAGAGTTTCATAAAAAAATCTTAATTTCTACTCAAAATGACATTGGTTTCGATTTCAAAAATTCTAAACCACATTTGCAATCGTAGGATTACAAGAGTGATTAGGGATTAGAAAAGAGGTTGATAAATCTTACCTAAACTGACAGTGGTTCTGGATTTCAAAAATACTAAAACACAATTTAAATCATGGGATAACGAAACAGGTTAGGAAGTACAAAAGCGGTAAGAAATTACAAAAGTGGTTGATGAAAATTCTTAGTCAACCACTTTTGAAATCTTAACCCATTGTGTAATCCCTGATTCAAACTCAAAGAGTTTCATCAAAATAATGACGATCTTTACTTAAAGTGACAGTGGTTCTAGATTTCAAATATACTAAACCATATTTTAAATGGTGGGATTAAAAAGGAAGATGAGGGATTACAAAAGTGGGTGATAAACAATCTAAGTCTACCACTTTTGAAATTTAAACCGCTTTGTAATCCCCGATTCAACTCAAAGAGTTTCATAAAAAAAATGTTGATTTATACTTAAAGTGACATTGGTTCTGGATTTCAAAAATTCTAAAACACATCTGAAATCGTAGGATTACAAAAGTGGTTAGGGATTACAAAAGTGGTTGGGATTACAAAAGTGGTTGTAACAAGGCATCTTCATATGGACAACCACAATGACAACTTGGATCGTTTCTAAAATTAATACGAAACAAATCTGCATTCAGACTACTGCATCTATGTCGTAATCTGGTATGAATAATATTACGGCGATTTCCAAAAGAATAATACTGTAGTGGTATTGAAAATGGATATCCAGGGTTGAGCGATTTTTTGAATTGGTTGAATGCCTTATAGTTACATCAAGTTCATTCCACAAACGAATAGTCGATGGAAAAAAAAGAGGAAGTCTTTGTCGGGCTAAGGATGACAGTAATTATACGAAGACTTTACCAGTTATTGTATGTTTGTTGATCTAACCCCGCATCCGTGACATCAATAAAATATATTTAAGGTAAAGTAACAAAGACGGATGTAGCGTTGATTGATATCTAACAGCTAGTCCTGTTCAAGCCGGTGCTAGGGGCCGTCTTGAACTAGCTGTGGGGTATGAGTTTTGCTTATTATTGATATTATTTATACCTTTATTATCATTATTGAAGACCTCGTGGTGACCTTATGATGAAAACGACAATAAAAGCGTCGTTCAGTTGTTAGTTTTACACTGCGTATTTATTGGGACTTTGTCTCAAGAACATTTACTCCATGTCCCATTTTTTTTCTCATTGGAGAATAATTCTATCGTGTAATTATATGAATGGAACTGAAAGATTGTTATTGTTTCTGAGATTATAAACCCTGTTTCTAGTATGTAAATTGTTAAGATTCTGGAGTATTACCACAGCAAATATTATACATCAAGTTTGGCTTCCGACATTTCGTCTAGAGGCTAGAGGATCCCAGCCTGTTTAAAAAATTAAAGATTCAACTGCAGCGAATCGCGGTAAACCAGTCACAATACGAGCAGCATCGTATTGAATCTGTTCTACTTTGTCACTCTACAGTTGACTAAAACCATCCCAAATTTCGCAAGCTTATTCCAGTCGAGGAAGTATATAAGTAAAATAAATTCTTTCCAAACTTTGGAGTGGGGACAGTAAGGGCCATTTTTGGCCCCACTCTGAAAACAGTCGTTTTTGTTCTTTTCTGGTGGAATACACAATAGTTAGGCATAATACATATCTTTTTAAGCTTAAATTGCAGTTTTGTCCATTTTGGGGTAAAAAATGCAAAAAATANTCCTTTTGTATACTTAATAAAAATTTGAAATTGCGTAACATGGAAATATATTTTCAATATGAGGTTTCCATTCAGATGAAAAAGAAATACCCAAATGCTTATGCGAATCAACAAATTCAATATTTTCACCATTGAAAATTAAATCTGGTACTACATGATTAGCCCCGGTTGAAAAAGCGATACACTTAGATTTTTTTTTTTTTTGTTTTTTGTTTTTTTTTTGGGGGGGGGTTAAAATTAACACACCATTTTACAGATCACTTGTGGATTTCATTTTAATCGGCATTTAAGCATAATTCTAAATCTGCAATATTAGTTTATGCACACTTTAAAGTTATGTCGTCTGCAAATAGTCTAGATGAACTTTGAATGTTATTTGCAATATTATTGATATAAATTAAGAATAGCAAGGGTCCAAGGATGGATCCTTGCATAACTCCAGCTTTAACATACCTTGTTGATGAATAATAGTTCTTTGAAAATACTCTTTGTTTTCTATTACTAATATTATCTTTTAATCAATTAAAAAATTCCAGAAATACCATAACCAACGATAACCAACAAGTTTTGAGTAAAGACCAACATGTCATACACGATCAAACGCTTTTGATATGTCACAAAAAAACAATGAAACACTATTTGTCTTTTATTCAATGCAATACACAATTTCTAATTGATGGACAGCGGAGTGACCAGTTGTAAAACCTGACTGATATTTGTACAAAAGCGATCTTTTGGTTAGAAAGTGAAATATATGCTTGTAAATTACTCTCTCCAATACTATTCCAGCACAAATCATTAGACGATAATAACTTGAAATTGATGCATCCCCTTTTACCTGCAATGGCATTACTAGTGAAGTTTTCCATACATCAGAAAAACAGTCTGAACGCAAGAAAAAATTAAACAGGATAGACAACGGTTTACAAATGGTATTTGCTGAGTTTTTCAACATGTGGTGACTATCTGTTCATCCCCTACAGCTTTTCCAAGCTTTAATATTTTAAGAATATCTTTAATTTCGTCTGAAGATATATAATGTAATTCAAGAGTATCATTTGTTCTTTTGTCAAATTTGGAACGTTCAAGTCAGTATTATCAATATTTGAAACTGAGTAGAAGTATTGATTCATCATCAGTAAAAATAAGGTTATTGTCAATTGGATTTGTAAGAGGGGATATAGATGGTGAAGCAAGAGGGCTTTCCAAAAAGCGTCTTCTCCAGCCTCCAAAGTGATTTTGAGTTTGAAATTGATTCTCTATCTAATAAATCAACAGTAAATAAATCTAAGTAAAAAGAATAAGACTAAGGAGTTGAAACAGAACTTTTAACAAAAGGAAAAATGAACAAATAAAGAGATCACATAAAGACAACATTCCCAGGGCAAGGAAAATTGTGCCTTATTCAATGGAAATATATATATATATATATATATAACCCATAATCAAATTTGAAATAGTAAAACAGTACTGATCAAATTGCCTACAGTAGTTTCAGAGGAGATAGCCTTTATATGCTGTTAAACTGTGTCTTGCGCTGGCCGCTATGTTTTTTGGAAGATTGGAAAAATTCCGGCAATCTAAGTAAGGGATCTTCCATATATCATTCCTGTAAAGTTTGGATACAAGGTCAATTAGTCCAGCGGTTTCAGAGAAGATAGTCAAAAAAGTTTACGGACGACGGACGCAAAGTATGACAATAGCTCATATGGCCCTGTGGGCCAGGTGAGCTAAAAATACCGAAGATCAAATTAACAACTTAAATCCTACTAGTCAATTAAACAGATCAAGTAACGAATAAAATTCTACCCGTTGATTGGTAGCTAGCCATTTATCCCTTTAGTTAATATACGGCCTTCAATTAGATTTTTACTGAAAATGTCATGTCCTTTATCAGTCTGAAATGGTAGAGACAGTCACTTTGTTCCATTCTGTATCTTCAGTTTTGAAAATAAAGGCCATTTCTTTCTAGTTTAGAAAAATAATAAACAAATATATTTGTTATCATCAACCAAAAAAATACTTTGAAACGTGAACAGACGACTTTGACCGAAGAAAACTTGATTATGAAATTCTTTGGTCGTTTGGTCGTGTTTTTGAAGGGATATCGATAGTGTCAAAAGATCTTTATGAAGAACGTTTATATTATTCTACTTGCAAGTAAATTTGCCCTGTTTATTGTGAATCTTCGGTAATGTTTCACAATCAAACTGGAAGAAATATCAAGTGTTAGCCAACTGATATTCTAAAAAATAAGAAATCTAGATAGCCGGACTTGGTACCGACACCTGAGATAGTTTGTAGCAAGGATGATTGATTGATTGATTAGTTATTGTTTAACGTCCAGCCAGTAGTATTTAAGCTATATTCGGGACGAGACCATGTTATAATCAAATAAAATTTGAAAGATGAAAAAAGGTGAAAAGGACAACCGGGGCAACGAGTTTGAACTGCCACTGGAAAAGGGGAGATGTGGGATAGGGGCGGGAAATTTTACCTTCCACATGATCCCCAACATGCCTACTCTTATCGGAGATATAGAAGGGATTCTTATACTGCGTGAAGCGTGGCATTTCTCCACACAGGATTAACCGGTTACCCAAAGCTCACAAACTTCATATCTTAGTTATTAAGCAAAATAAAACCCGACGACACACTCAGGCAGATTGCTATAACTAAATGACCACAAAAAGGTTGATTAAACGTAATTTAGAAAGGTCAAAGAGTATTTGCCACTAGCTGCTAGCTAGCTCAAGCAGCCCTACTGCTGTCACGTGCTCCTAGAGCTGTTTATTGTGTGTTTTTGGAAGGAAGTTTATCTTACTTTACTTGCTTTAGGTCTGTCTCTAATCGGTTCATTGGATGAGATGCGAACCTGAAGGTCGAAAAATTTTAATAGGCCCATCCAGGGACCACTGTGACCATGTTTGGCTCAAATTAGCGTAGAAGTTTCATAGAAGAAGATCTTTGAATCTATTTTTCAATAGGGTCCAATGTTAAACCATGAGTCCCACTGGTGGCCCTCCTGGGTGAGATACGAACCTTTTGTACACAATTTTAAAGTGGACCACAGAAGGACTATTGTGACCAAGTTTGGTTCCAATTGGCTCAATGGTTTCAGAGGAATAGATTTTTGAAACTCTTCCAAGAGTTACACTATCTTCCCCGGCCATCTTGGATGAGGTGCAAACCTGAAGAACACAATTTTCAAACAGCCTATCCAGGGACCATTGTTATCAAGTCTTGTTCCAATTGACCAAAAAGTTTTTCATAGAACATCTTTGAATGTATTTTCGATAGAGTCCAATTTTTAACTGTGTTTCCCGCTGGTGACCATCTTGGATGAGATACGAACCTTTTGGATACAATTTTTGAAGTGGACCATCGAAGGACTATTTTGATCAAATTTTGTTCCAATTGGCCAAATATTTGCACAAAAGATGATCTTTGAATGTGATTTTCCATATGGTCCAATGTTAAACTGTGTTTCCCACTGGCGTTCATATTGGATGAGGTGCACACCTGTCGGACACAAAATTAAAGGGGACCACCCAAGGACTTCTGTGGTCAAGTTTTGTTCCAATAGACCATTTGCCAGTTCTGCGATCAACAGAATGAAGTTAGCAAAACCCAAAAGGGAGGTATCTTTTCGAAAACTCTGAAGGGGACAGAATGGTTCCCTGCTTGTGAAAACCAACCAAAAAATAAAGCATTTTTAATTAAACGTTATGATAATTTAATCTTTAGCAGACGTTTAGCCAGCAGCATAATTCAAAACCTAATCCCAGTAGCACTTACCATTCTTTAAAGTCACTTGTTTCAAGTAAAAAAATAAACAACTGTACTAACTTGAACTGTCTTCTCATTGAGTAGGAAAGGATTCAAAAATCGAAAATATGCTAACTTACCGCAGAATATCATAAATATTGTGTATGGAATTACTTTGTCCAGGATGGTTAAGCACGAAGACAGTACTGTAAAACAAGTGTGCATGTTTAATGTTTGTTTGTCCGGTGTAGGAGTAATTTCCCTTTCAAGGTTTGACCAAAAAACACAAAATTTGACTAGAACTTGCATGGACCTTAATTAATTGGCAAATCATCTATTGGCCTAGTAGTTTCAGAGAAGATCTTTGAATAAAAAGTTTACGACGGAAGACGGACCAAAAGTGATAAAACTCACCATGGCTTTAGCAAGGTGAGCTAAAAAGGGCAATAAATTTAAGACAAATACTTTCACCCGAAGTCATTTTTGTCTCTCCGGCAGTCATGGAAGCGAGACAGCGATCCTAATTCTGTCGTCGGCGTCTTCAATCGTTTATCAGGTTAACCCTAGGAACTTTTTAAAAGGTTTCTGAAATACAATAAATGTAAGTTAGGGACCACGCAGTTTTCAACTTCTAGTAATATGAGGAAGGCTTAGCCTTGAATGCCAGCGAAGAAACTGAACAGACTTTTACCAGGCTCTACTATTCATTCTAGTAATAGTGATTCTGGACGCCAAGCGTGATGATTTCAAGTTTCCAATAGTGAACTTGCTGTTTTGAGCAGTAATTTTCCAACGTGACATGTCCGTGTCTTATACTTGATCATTCGCTATTGCATTTATATCTCCTGTTATTTAATTGCACAACGATTTTGTCAACAGACAAACAGGACGAAATATGACAGATCATTACAATGTCTTAACAAACAAAGACTAAGCAAAACCAGACTTTTCAATTTGGAGGAGCATATCATTAATGCCCTTCCGGAGGACTTGGTGGTTCACACTTGCTAGTGCTTCAGTTTTCTGGTGTTTTTGTTTATTTCTCTTTATTTGTGTTGTCTGTGTCATTTTGTCTGTATACATGTATTGATATGTTTACATCATGAATAGCCATTTTCAGTCTCTTTTTTTAAGTCTCTCAAATTAAGATTGGGGAGGCTTATTGTTTTTATATATCTTTGCTTTCGGATTGTCTGCCACTGTACGTAAGCCTAAAACCGTCTTTATTATAGGAGTCTCACTGAGTTAAGTTTCATCTTGGCACTGTAGCCGACCAGGAAACTCTGTAAAATCATGGATAGGGTAGGGACATTATAAATAAAACCAATGTAACTTTTAGCTTTGATATATGATGTGTTTATGTTTTGGCTATAGCTCCATAGGCTGCATGTGTCCACGGGTAAAAGATAAATGAAGTGCCAATATTTCGTTAGATTTAGTTCACTAAAGTAAAGTAAGCCTATATACTGACATGTTCCTGCGACTCGGGGATTTGAGTGCATGCATTTTCCTTCAAACATAAGAGAGAACCCACAATTACTTCTAGAAATATGATGCAAAGTACAATGATCAAATGTTGCAAACAGATGCGTGAAACGTTGTTCCTTGAGAAATATTCTTACCATCAGTAGTTTTCCTATTGTCAATATTTTCAGCAAGTGACACACTTAAACATCTTCCAGTAATTAAATATTCTATATTTAAAAAACTTACATGTATTTAAGAGTCAGTCATAATCATATAATCTGTCACTGAAAATGCTACTACTTGTCAAGTTCCTTTAAATAATTTAATAAAATACCCGAGATGAATTCAAAGAAAAGGAAACTTGTGTTGACTAAACAATTCAGAAATGGTTGCTGTTTAAAAAGAACATACATGTATCTGCGTTAATTAATATAACCTGTACATAGGAGGAGTTGACGCCAAAAAAAATGTGAGCAAAGCTCACTTACATCATACCCCCCTGCTCCCCCCTAAAAAAGATCAAATCAAATTTTTAAATAAATGATGCACAAAGGCAATGTATACTTAACATTCTGTGAAAGTTTCAT